>JAPDOI010000261.1:0-282500 GCA_029168955.1 Aplectana chamaeleonis
TCGTTCGTTCGAATAGGTAAAATGAACGAATTTATCTTGAAAATTCGTTCGTTCGAAATAAAAAGTGAACGAATTTATTCGAAATTCGTTCGTTCGAATAAAATGAACGAATTTATTCAAAATTCGTTCGTTCGAAATAAAAAAAGTGAACGAATTTATTCGAAATTCGTTCGTTCGAAATAAAATGAACGAATTTATTTGAAATTCGTTCGTTCGAAATAAAATGAACGAATTTACTGGAAATTCGTTCGTTCGAAATAAAAATGAACGAATTTATCTTCTAAATTCGTTCGTTCGAATATAAAAATGAACGAATTTATTCGAAATTCGTTCGTTCGAAATAGAAAATGAACGAATTTATTCGAAATTCGTTCGTTCGAAATAAAAAATGAACGAATTTAATTCGAAATTCGTTCGTTCGAATAAAAATGAACGAATTTATTCGAAATTCGTTCGTTCGAAATAAAAAATGAACGAATTTATTCGAAATTCGTTCGTTCGAAATAAAAATGAACGAATTTATTCGAAATTCGTTCGTTCGAATAAAAATGAACGAATTTATTCGAAATTCGTTCGTTCGAAATAGAAAAATGAACGAATTTATTCGAAATTCGTTCGTTCGAATAAAAATGAACGAATTTATTCGAAATTCGTTCGTTCGAAATAAAAATGAACGAATTTATTCGAAATTCGTTCGTTCGAATAAAAATGAACGAATTTATTCAAAATTCGTTCGTTCGAATAAAATGAACGAATTTACTTTGAAATTCGTTCGTTCGAATATAAAATGAACGAATTTATTCGAAATTCGTTCGTCTGAATAAAAATGAACGAATTTATTCGAAATTCGTTCGTTCGAAATAGTAAAAATGAACGAATTTATTCGAAATTCGTTCGTTCGAAATAAAAAATGAACGAATTTATTCGAAATTCGTTCGTTCGAAATAAAAATGAACGAATTTATTCAAAATTCGTTCGTTCGAAATAAAAATGAACGAATTTATTCGAAATTCGTTCGTTCGAAATAAAAAATGAACGAATTTATTCGAAATTCGTTCGTTCGAAATATAAAATGAAACGAATTTATTCCGAAATTCGTTCGTTCGAATAATAAAAAATGAACGAATTTATTCGAAATTCGTTCGTTCGAAATAATAAAAATGAACGAATTTATTCGAAATTCGTTCGTTCGAAATAAAAAATGAACGAATTTATTCGAAATTCGTTCGTTCGAATGAAAAATGAACGAATTTATTCGAAATTCGTTCGTTCGAAATAAAAATGAACGAATTTATTCGAAATTCGTTCGTTCGAAATAAAAATGAACGAATTTATTCAGAAATTCGTTTCGTTCGAATATATAAAAATGAACGAATTTATTCGAAATTCGTTCGTTCGAAATAAAAAATGAACGAATTTATTCGAAATTCGTTCGTTCGAAATATAAAATGAACGAATTTATTCGAAATTCGTTCGTTCGGAATAAAAATGAACGAATTTATTCGAAATTCGTTCGTTCGAATAAAAATGAACGAATTTATTCAGAATTTGTTCGTTCGAAATTCGTTCGTTCGAAATAAAAATGAACGAATTTATTCGAAATTCGTTCGTTCGAAATAAAAATGAACGAATTTATTCGAAATTCGTTCGTTCGAATAAAAATGAACGAATTTATTCTGAAATTCGTTCGTTCGAATAATAAAAATGAACGAATTTATTCAAAATTCGTTCGTTCGAAATAAAAAATGAACGAATTTATTCGAAATTCGTTCGTTCGAATAAAAAATGAACGAATTTATTCGAAATTCGTTCGTTCGAATAAAAAATGAACGAATTTATTCGAAATTCGTTCGTTCGAAATAAAAATGAACGAATTTATTCAAAATTCGTTCGTTCGAAAATAAAATGAACGAATTTATCGGAAATTCGTTCGTTCGAATAAAAAATGAACGAATTTATTCGAAATTCGTTCGTTCGAATAAAAAATGAACGAATTTATTCGAAATTCGTTCGTTCGAAATAAAAATGAACGAATTTATTCGAAATTCGTTCGTTCGAATAAAAAATGAACGAATTTATTCTGAAATTCGTTCGTTCGAAATAAAAAATGAACGAATTTATTCGAAATTCGTTCGTTCGAAATAAAAATGAACGAATTTATTCTGAAATTCGTTCGTTCGGAAATAAAAATGAACGAATTTATTCGAAATTCGTTCGTTCGAAATAAAAATGAACGAATTTATTCGAAATTCGTTCGTTCGAATAAAAAAATGAACGAATTTATTCGAAAATTCGTTCGTTCGAATATAAAAATGAACGAATTTATTCGAAATTCGTTCGTTCGAAATAAAAATGAACGAATTTATTCAAAATTCGTTCGTTCGAAATAAAAAATGAACGAATTTATTCGAGAATTCGTTCGTTCGAAATAAAAAATGAACGAATTTATTCGAAATTCGTTCGTTCGAAATAAAAATGAACGAATTTATTCGAAATTCGTTCGTTCGAATAAAAATGAACGAATTTATTCCGAAATTCGTTCGTTCGAAATAAAAATGAACGAATTTATTCGAAATTCGTTCGTTCGAAATAAAAATGAACGAATTTATTCGAAATTCGTTCGTTCGAAATAAAAAATGAACGAATTTATTCGAAATTCGTTCGTTCGAAATAAAAAATGAACGAATTTATTCAAAATTCGTTCGTTCGAATAAAAAAATGAACGAATTTATTCGGAAATTCGTTCGTTCGAATAAAAATGAACGAATTTATTCGAAATTCGTTCGTTCGAATAAAAAAATGAACGAATTTATTCGAAATTCGTTCGTTCTGAAATAAAAAATGAACGAATTTATTCGAAATTCGTTCGTTCGAAATAAAATGAACGAATTTATTCGAAATTCGTTCGTTCGAATAAAATGAACGAATTTATTCGAAATTCGTTCGTTCGAAATAAAAAATGAACGAATTTATTCGAAATTCGTTCGTTCGAAATAAAAAATGAACGAATTTATTCAAAATTCGTCTGTTCGAATAAAAAATGAACGAATTTATTCGAAATTCGTTCGTTCGAAATAAAAATGAACGAATTTATTCGAAATTCGTTCGTTCGAAATAAAAAATGAACGAATTTATTCGAAATTCGTTCGTTCGAAATTGAAAAATGAACGAATTTATTCGAAATTCGTTCGTTCGAATAATAAAATGAACGAATTTATTCGAAATTCGTTCGTTCGAATAAAAATGAACGAATTTATTCTAGAAATTCGTTCGTTCGAAATAAAAATGAACGAATTTATTCGAAATTCGTTCGTTCGGAATAAAAAATGAACGAATTTATTTGAAATTGTTCGTTCGGAATAAAAAATGAACGAATTTATTCGAAATTCGTTCGTTCGTTTAATAAAAAATGAACGAATTTATTCGAAATTCGTTCTGTTCGAAATAAAATGAACAGAATTTATTCGAAATTCGTTCGTTCGAATAAAAATGAACGAATTTATTCGAAATTCGTTCGTTCGAAAATAAAAATGAACGAATTTATTCGAAATTCGTTCGTTCGAATAATAAAAAATGAACGAATTTATTCGAAATTCGTTCGTTCGAAATAAAAATGAACGAATTTATTCGAAATTCGTTCGTTCGAAATAAAAAATGAACGAATTTATTCGAAAATTCGTTCGTTCGAATAAAAATGAACGAATTTATTCGAGATTATCTCGTTCGAATAAAATGAACGAATTTATTCGAAATTCGTTCGTTCGAATAAAAAATGAACGAATTTATTCGAAATTCGTTCGTTCGAAATAAAAAATGAACGAATTTATTCAAAATTCGTTCGTTCGAAATAAAAAATGAACGAATTTATTCGGAAATTCGTTCGTTCGGAATAAAAATGAACGAATTTATTCGAAATTCGTTCGTTCGAAATAAAAATGAACGAATTTATTCGAAATTCGTTCGTTCGAAATAAAAAATGAACGAATTTATTCGAAATTCGTTCGTTCGAAATAAAAAATGAACGAATTTATTCGAAATTCGTTCGTTCGAAATAAAAATGAACGAATTTATTCGAAATTCGTTCGTTCGGGAATAAAAATGAACGAATTTATTCGAAATTCGTTCGTTCGAAATAAATTCGTTCAAATGAAAAAAAAATGAACGAATTTATTCGAAATTCGTTCGTTCGAAATAAAAATGAACGAATTTATTCGAAATTCGTTCGTTCGAATATAAAAATGAACGAATTTATCTGAAAATTCGTTCGTTCGAAATAAAAATGAACGAATTTATTCGAAATTCGTTCGTTCGAAATAAAATGAACGAATTTATTCGAAATTCGTTCGTTCGAAATAAAAAATGAACGAATTTATTCGAAATTCGTTCGTTCGAAATAAAAAATGAACGAATTTATTCGAAATTCGTTCGTTCGGAATAAAATGAACGAATTTATTCTGAAATTCGTTCGTTCGAAATAAAAAATGAACGAATTTATTCGAAATTCGTTCGTTCGCGGAAATAAAAATGAACGAATTCTTTATTCGAAATTCGTTCGTTCGGAAATAAAAATGAACGAATTTATTCAAAATTCGTTCGTTCGAAATAAAAATGAACGAATTTATTCGAAATTCGTTCGTTCGAAATAAAAATGAACGAATTTATTCCGAAATTCGTTCGTTCGAAATAAAAAATGAACGAATTTATCTCGAAATTCGTTCGTTCGAATAAAAAATGAACGAATTTATTCGAAATTCGTTCGTTCGAAATAAAAATGAACGAATTTATTCGAAATTCGTTCGTTCGAAATAAAAAAATGAACGAATTTATTCGAAATTCGTTCGTTCGAAATAAAAAATGAACGAATTTATTCAAATTCGTTCGTTCGAAATAAAATGAACGAATTTATTCGAAATTCGTTCGTTCGAAATAAAAAAATGAACGAATTTATTCAAAATTCGTTCGTTCGAATAATAAAATGAACGAATTTATTCGAAAATTCGTTCGTTCGAAATAAAAATGAACGAATTTATTCGAAATTCGTTCGTTCGAAATAAAAAATGAACGAATTTATTCGAAATTCGTTCGTTCGAAATAAAAATGAACGAATTTATTCGAAATTCGTTCGTTCGAAATAAAAAATGAACGAATTTATTCGAAATTCGTTCGTTCGAAATAAAAATGAACGAATTTATTCGAAATTCGTTCGTTCGAAATAAAAATGAACGAATTTATCTGAAATTCGTTCGTTCGAAATAAAAATGAACGAATTTATTCAAAATTCGTTCGTTCGGAATAAAAATGAACGAATTTATTCGAAATTCGTTCGTTCGAATAAAAATGAACGAATTTATTCGAAATTCGTTCGTTCGAAATAAAAAATGAACGAATTTATTCGAAATTCGTTCGTTCGAAATAAAAATGAACGAATCTATTCAAAATTCGTTCGTTCGAAATAAAATGAACGAATTTATTCGAAATTCGTTCGTTCGAAATAAAAATGAACGAATTTATCTGGAAATTCGTTCGTTCGAAATAAAAATGAACGAATTTATTCGAAATTCGTTCGTTCGGATAAAAATGAACGAATTTATTCGAAATTCGTTCGTTCGAATAAAAATGAACGAATTTATTCCAAAAAATTCGTTCGTTCGAATAAAAATGAACGAATTTATTCAAAATTCGTTCGTTCGAATAAAAAATGAACGAATTTATTCAAAATTCGTTCGTTCGAATAAAAAATGAACGAATTTATTCGGAAATTCGTTCGTTCGAATAAAAAAATGAACGAATTTATTCCGAAATTCGTTCGTTCGAAATAAAAATGAACGAATTTATTCGAAATTCGTTCGTTCGAAATAAAAAATGAACGAATTTATTCAGAAATTCGTTCGTTCGGAATAAAAATGAACGAATTTATTCGAAATTCGTTCGTTCGAAATAAAAATGAACGAATTTATTCGAAATTCGTTCGTTCGAAATAAAAATGAACGAATTTATTCGGAAATTCGTTCGTTCGAATAATAAAAATGAACGAATTTATTCGAAATTCGTTCGTTCGAAATAAAAAAATGAACGAATTTATTCGAAATTCGTTCGTTCGAATAAAAATGAACGAATTTATTCGAAATTCGTTCGTTCGAATAAAAATGAACGAATTTATTCGAAATTCGTTCGTTCGAAATAAAAAATGAACAGAATTTATTCAATTCGTTCGTTCGAAATAAAATGAACGAATTTATTCGAAATTCGTTCGTTCGAAATAAAAAATGAACGAATTTATTCGAAATTCGTTCGTTCGAAATAAAAAATGAACGAATTTATTCGAAATTCGTTCGTTCGAATAATAAAAATGAACGAATTTATTCACTAAATTCGTTCGTTCGAATAAAAAAATGAACGAATTTATTCGAAATTCGTTCGTTCGAAATAAAAATGAACGAATTTATTCGAAATTCGTTCGTTCGAAATAAAAATGAACGAATTTATTCGAAATTCGTTCGTTCTGAATAAAAAAATGAACGAATTTATCTCGAAATTCGTTCGTTCGAAATAAAAATGAACGAATTTATTCGAAATTCCCGTTCGTTCGAAATAAAAAATGAACGAATTTATTCGAAATTCGTTCGTTCGAAATAAAAATGAACGAATTTATTCAAAATTCGTTCGTTCGAAATAAAAATGAACGAATTTATTCGAAATTCGTTCGTTCGAATAAAAATGAACGAATTTATCTCGAAATTCGTTCGTTCGAAATAAAAATGAACGAATTTATTCGAAATTCGTTCGTTCGAAATAAAAAATGAACGAATTTATTCGAAATTCGTTCGTTCGAAATAAAAATGAACGAATTTATTCGAAATTCGTTCGTTCGAAATAAAAAATGAACGAATTTATTCGGAAATTCGTTCGTTCGAATAAAATGAACGAATTTATTCGAAATTCGTTCGTTCGAATAAAATGAACGAATTTATTCAAAATTCGTTCGTTCGAAATAAAAATGAACGAATTTATTCGAAATTCGTTCGTTCGAAATAAAAAAATGAACGAATTTATTCGAAAATTCGTTCGTTCGAAATAAAAATGAACGAATTTATTCGAAATTCGTTCGTTCGAAATAAAAATGAACGAATTTATTCGAAATTCGTTCGTTCGGAATAAAAATGAACGAATTTATTCGAAATTCGTTCGTTCGAAATAAAAATGAACGAATTTATTCGAAATTCGTTCGTTCGAAATAAAAATGAACGAATTTATTCGAAATTCGTTCGTTCAGAAATAAAAATGAACGAATTTATTCGAAATTCGTTCGTTCGAAATAAAAAATGAACGAATCTTATTCGAAATTCGTTCGTTCGAAATAAAAAATGAACGAATTTATTCGAAATTCGTTCGTTCGAAATAAAAAATGAACGAATTTATTCGAAATTCGTTCGTTCGAATAAAAAATGAACGAATTTATTCGAAATTCGTTCGTTCGAAATAAAAATGAACGAATTTATTCGAAATTCGTTCGTTCGAAATAAAAAATGAACGAATTTATTCGAAATTCGTTCGTTCGAAATAAAAATGAACGAATTTATTCGAAATTCGTTCGTTCGAAATAAAAATGAACGAATTTATTCGAAATTCGTTCGTTCGAAATAAAAATGAACGAATTTATTCGAAATTCGTTCGTTCGAAATAAAAATGAACGAATTTATTCGAAATTCGTTCGTTCGAAATAAAAAATGAACGAATTTATTCGAAATTCGTTCGTTCGAAATAAAAAATGAACGAATTTATTCGAAATTCGTTCGTTCGAAATAAAAATGAACGAATTTATTCGAAATTCGTTCGTTCGAAATAAAATGAACGAATTTATTCGAAATTCGTTCGTTCGAAATAAAAATGAACGAATTTATTCGAAATTCGTTCGTTCGAATAAAAAATGAACGAATTTATTCGAAATTCGTTCGTTCGAAATAAAAAATGAACGAATTTATTCGAAATTCGTTCGTTCGAATAAAAATGAACGAATTTATTCGAAATTCGTTCGTTCGAATAAAATGAACGAATTTATTCGGAAATTACGTTCGTTCGAAATAAAAAATGAACGAATTTATTCGAAATTCGTTCGTTCGAAATAAAATGAACGAATTTATTCGAAATTCGTTCGTTCGAAATAAAATGAACGAATTTATTCGGAAATTCGTTCGTTCGAAATAAAAAATGAACGAATTTATTCGAAATTCGTTCGTTCGAATAAAAATGAACGAATTTATTCGAAATTCGTTCGTTCGAAATAAAAAATGAACGAATTTATTCGAAATTCGTTCGTTCGAATAAAAATGAACGAATTTATTCGAAATTCGTTCGTTCGAAATAAAAATGAACGAATTTATTCGAAATTCGTTCGTTCGAATAAAAAATGAACGAATTTATTCGAAATTCGTTCGTTCGAAATAAAAATGAACGAATTTATTCCGAAATTCGTTCGTTCGAAATAAAAATGAACGAATTTATTCAAAATTCGTTCGTTCTGAATAAAAAATGAACGAATTTATTCTAAATTCGTTCGTTCGAATAAAAATGAACGAATTTATTCGAAATTCGTTCGTTCGAAATAAAAAATGAACGAATTTATTCGAAATTCGTTCGTTCGAAATAAAAAATGAACGAATTTATTCAAAATTCGTTCGGAATAAAAAATGAACGAATTTATTCAAAATTCGTTCGTTCGAATTAAAAAATGAACGAATTTATTCGAAATTCGTTCGTTCGAAATAAAAAATGAACGAATTTATTCGAAATTCGTTCGTTCGAAATAAAAAATGAACGAATTTATTCGAAATTCGTTCGTTCGAAATAAAAAATGAACGAATTTATTCGAAATTCGTTCGTTCGAATAAAAAAATGAACGAATTTATTCGAAATTCGTTCGTTCGAAATAAAAATGAACGAATTTATTCGGAAATTCGTTCGTTCGAAATGAAAAATGAAGAATTTATTCGAAATTCGTTCGTTCGAAATAAAAAATGAACGAATTTATTCGAAATTCGTTCGTTCGAAATAAAAAATGAACGAATTTATTCGAAATTCGTTCGTTCGAAATAAAAAATGAACGAATTTATTCAAAATTCGTTCGTTCGGAAACAAAAATGAACGAATTTATTCGAAATTCGTTCGTTCGAAATAAAAAATGAACGAATTTATTCGAAATTCGTTCGTTCGAAACAAAAAAATAAACGAATTTATTCGAAATTCGTTCGTTCGAAAAAAAATGAACGAATTTATTCGAAATTCGTTCGTTCGAAATAAAAAATGAACGAATTTATTCGAAATTCGTTCGTTCGAAATAAAAATGAACGAATTTATTCGAAATTCGTTCGTTCGAAATAAAAAATGAACGAATTTATTCGAAATTCGTTCGTTCGAATAAAAATGAACGAATTTATTCAGAAATTCGTTCGTTCGAATAAAAAAATGAACGAATTTATTCGAAATTCGTTCGTTCGAAATAAAAATGAACGAATTTATTCGAAATTCGTTCGTTCGAAATAAAAATGAACGAATTTATTCGAAATTCGTTCGTTCGAATAAAAAAATGAACGAATTTATTCGAAATTCGTTCGTTCGGAATAAAAAGTGAACGAATTTATTCGAAATTTGTTCGTTCGAAATAAAAAATGAACGAATTTATTCGAAATTCGTTCGTTCGAATAAAAAAATGAACAAATTTATTCGAAATTCGTTCGTTCGAAATAAAAAAATGAACGAATTTATTCGAAATTCGTTCGTTCGAAATAAAAAATGAACGAATTTATTCGAAATTCGTTCGTTCGAAATAAAAATGAACGAATTTATTCGAAATTCGTTCGTTCGAATAGAAAAAAATGAACGAATTTATTCGAAATTCGTTCGTTCGAAATAAAAAATGAACGAATTTATTCGAAATTCGTTCGTTCGAATAAAAAATGAACGAATTTATTCGAAATTCGTTCGTTCGAAATAAAATGAACGAATTTATTCGAAATTCGTTCGTTCGAAATAAAAATGAACGAATTTATTCAAAATTCGTTCGTTCGAAATAAAAAATGAACGAATTTATTCGAAATTCGTTCGTTCGAAATAAAATGAACGAATTTATTCGAAATTCGTTCGTTCGAAATAAAAAATGAACGAATTTATTCGAAATTCGTTCGTTCGAAATAAAAAATGAACGAATTTATTCGAAATTCGTTCGTTCGAAATAAAATGAACGAATTTATTCGAAATTCGTTCGTTCGAAATAGTAAAAATGAAACGAATTTATTCAAAATTCGTTCGTTCGAAATAAAAATGAACGAATTTATTCGAAATTCGTTCGTTCGAAATAAAAAAATGAACAGAATTTATTCGAAATTCGTTCGTTCGGAATAAAAATGAACGAATTTATTCGAAATTCGTTCGTTCGAAATAAAAATGAACGAATTTATTCGAAATTCGTTCGTTCGAAATAAAAATGAACGAATTTATTCAAAATTCGTTCGTTCGAAATAAAAAATGAACGAATTTATTCGAAATTCGTTCGTTCGAAATAAAAATGAACGAATTTATTCGAAATTCGTTCGTTCGAAATAAAAATGAACGAATTTATCTGAAATTCGTTCGTTCGAATAAAAAAATGAACAAATTTATTCGAAATTCGTTCGTTCGGAATAAAAAGTGAACGAATTTATTCGAAATTCGTTCGTTCGGAATAAAAAGTGAACGAATTCATTCGAAATTCGTTGGTTCGAATAAAAAAATGAACGATTTCATTCAAAATCCGTTCGTTCGAAATAAGAAAAGAACGAATTTATTCGAAATTCGTTCGTTCGAAATAAAAAATGAACGAATTTATTCGAAATTCGTTCGTTCGAAATAAAAAATGAACGAATTTATTCGAAATTCGTTCGTTCGAAATAAAAAATGGACGAATTTATTCGAAATTCGTTGGTTCGAAATAAAAAATGAACGAATTTATTCGAAATTCGTTCGTTCGGAATGAAAAATGAACGAATTTATTCGAAATTCGTTGGTTCGAAATAAAAAAATGAACGATTTCATTCAAAATCCGTTCGTTCGAAATAAGAAAAGAACGAATTTATTCGAAATTCGTTCGTTCGAAAAAAAAATGGACGAATTTATTCGAAATTCGTTCGTTCGAAAAAAAATGAACGATTTCATTCAAAATCCGTTCGTTCGAAATAAGAAAAGAACGAATTTATTCGAAATTCGTTCGTTCGAAATAAGAAAAGAACGAATTTATTCGAAATTCGTTCGTTCGGAATAAAAAGTGAACGAATTCATTCGAAATTCGTTGGTTCGAATAAAAAAATGAACGATTTCATTCAAAATCCGTTCGTTCGAAATAAGAAAAGAACGAATTTATTCGAAATTCGTTCGTTCGGAATAAAAAGTGAACGAATTCATTCGAAATTCGTTGGTTCGAATAAAAAAATGAACGATTTCATTCAAAATCCGTTCGTTCGAAATAAGAAAAGAACGAATTTATTCGAAATTCGTTCGTTCGGAATAAAAAGTGAACGAATTCATTCAAAATCCGTTCGTTCGAAATAAGAAAAGAACGAATTTATTCGAAATTCGTTCGTTCGAAATAAGAAAAGAACGAATTTATTCGAAATTCGTTCGTTCGGAATGAAAAATGAACGGATTTATTCGAAATTCGTTCGTTCGAAATAAAAAATGGACGAATTTATTCGAAATTCGTCGGTTCGAAATAAAAAATGAACGAATTTATTCGAAATTCGTTCGTTCGAAATGAAAAATGAACGAATTTATTCGAAATTCGTTCGTTCGAAATGAAAAATGAACGAATTTATTCGAAATTCGTTCGTTCGAAATAAAAATGAACGAATTTATTCGAAATTCGTTCGTTCGAAATAAAAATGAACGAATTTATTCGAAATTCGTTCGTTCGAAATAAAAATGAACGAATTTATTCGAAATTCGTTCGTTCGAAATAAAATGAACGAATTTATTCGAAATTCGTTCGTTCGAAATAAAAATGAACGAATTTATTCGAAATTCGTTCGTTCGAAATAAAGAATGAGCGAATTTATTCGAAATTCATTCGTTCGAAATAAAACATGAACGAATTTATTCAAAATTCGTTCGTTCGAAATAAAAAAAGGGCAAATTTATTCAAAATTCGTTCGCTCGAAATAAAAATGAACGAATTTATTCGAAATTCGTTCGTTCGAAATAAAAAATGAACGAATTTATTCGAAATTCGTTCGTTCGAAATAAAAAATGAACGAATTTATTCGAAATTCGTTCGTTCGAAATAAAAAAATGAACGAATTTATTCGAAATTCGTTCGTTCGAAATAAAAAATGAACGAAGTTATCTCGAAATTCGTTCGTTCGAAATAAAAATGAACGAATTTATTCGAAATTCGTTCGTTCGAATAAAAATGAACGAATTTATTCGAAATTCGTTCGTTCGAATAAAAATGAACGAATTTATTCGAAATTCGTTCGTTCGAAATAAAAATGAACGAATTTATTCGAAATTCGTTCGTTCGAAATAAAAATGAACGAATTTATTCGAAATTCGTTCGTTCGAAATAAAAATGAACGAATTTATTCGAAATTCGTTCGTTCGAATAAAATGAACGAATTTATTCGAAATTCGTTCGTTCGAAATAAAAATGAACGAATTTATTCGAAATTCGTTCGTTCGAATAAAATGAACGAATTTATTCGAAATTCGTTCGTTCGAAATAAAAATGAACGAATTTATTCGAAATTCGTTCGTTCGAAATAAAAATGAACGAATTTATTCGAAATTCGTTCGTTCGAAATAAAAAATGAACGAATTTATTCGAAATTCGTTCGTTCGAAATAAAAATGAACGAATTTATTCGAAATTCGTTCGTTCGAAATAAAATGAACGAATTTATTCAAAATTCGTTCGTTCGAAATAAAAATGAACGAATTTATTCGAAATTCGTTCGTTCGAAATAAAAATGAACGAATTTATTCAAAATTCGTTCGTTCGAAATAAAAAATGAACGAATTTATTCGAAATTCGTTCGTTCGAAATAAAATGAACGAATTTATTCGAAATTCGTTCGTTCGAAATAAAAATGAACGAATTTATTCGAAATTCGTTCGTTCGGAAATAAAAATGAACGAATTTATTCGAAATTCGTTCGTTCGAAATAAAATGAACGAATTTATTCAAAATTCGTTCGTTCGAAATAAAAATGAACGAATTTATTCGAAATTCGTTCGTTCGAAATAAAATGAACGAATTTATTCGAAATTCGTTCGTTCGAAATAAAAATGAACGAATTTATTCGAAATTCGTTCGTTCGAAATAAAAAATGAACGAATTTATTCGAAATTCGTTCGTTCGAATAAAAATGAACGAATTTATTCGAAATTCGTTCGTTCGAAATAAAAATGAACGAATTTATTGGAAATTCGTTCGTTCGAAATAAAAATGAACGAATTTATTCGAAATTCGTTCGTTCGAAATAAAAATGAACGAATTTATTCGAAATTCGTTCGTTCGAAATAAAAAATGAACGAATTTATTCGAAATTCGTTCGTTCGAAATAAAAATGAACGAATTTATTCGAAATTCGTTCGTTCGAAATAAAAATGAACGAATTTATTCGAAATTCGTTCGTTCGAAATAAAAATGAACGAATTTATTCGAAATTCGTTCGTTCGAAATAAAAATGAACGAATTCATTCGAAATTCGTTCGTTCAAAATAAAAAATGAACGAATTTATTCGAAATTCGTTCGTTCGAATAAAAAAATGAACGAATTTATTCGAAATTCGTTCGTTCGAAATGAAAAATGAACGAATTTATTCGAAATTCGTTCGTTCGAAATAAAAATGAACGAATTTATTCGAAATTCGTTCGTTCGAAATAAAAATGAACGAATTTATCTCGAAATTCGTTCGTTCGAAATAAAAAATGAACGAATTTATTCGAAATTCGTTCGTTCGAAATAAAAATGAACGAATTTATTCGAAATTCGTTCGTTCGAAATAAAATGAACGAATTTATTCGAAATTCGTTCGTTCGAATAAAAATGAACGAATTTATTCGAAATTCGTTCGTTCGAAATAAAAATGAACGAATTTATTCGAAATTCGTTCGTTCGAAATAAAAAATGAACGAATTTATTCGAAATTCGTTCGTTCGAAATAAAAATGAACGAATTTATTCGAAATTCGTTCGTTCGAAATAAAAATGAACGAATTTATTCGAAATTCGTTCGTTCGAAATAAAAATGAACGAATTTATTCGAAATTCGTTCGTTCGAAATAAAAATGAACGAATTTATTCGAAATTCGTTCGTTCGAAATAAAAATGAACGAATTTATTCGAAATTCGTTCGTTCGAAATAGTAAAATGAACGAATTTATTCGAAATTCGTTCGTTCGAATAAAAAATGAACGAATTTATTCGAAATTCGTTCTGTTCGAATAATAAAAATGAACGAATTTATTCGAAATTCGTTCGTTCGAAATAATAAAAAATGAACGAATTTTCTCGAAATTCGTTCGTTCGAAATAAAAAATGAACGAATTTATTCGAAATTCGTTCGTTCGAGATAAAAAATGAACGAATTTTCTCGAAATTCGTTCGTTCGAAATAAAAAATGAACGAGCTTATTCGAAATTCGTTCGTTCGAAATAAAAAAATGAACGAATTTATTCGGAAATTCGTTCGTTCGAAATAAAAATGAACGAATTTATCTCGAAATTCGTTCGTTCGAAATAAAAATGAACGAATTTATTCGGAAATTCGTTCGTTCGAAATAAAAATGAACGAATTTATTCGAAATTCGTTCGTTCGAAATAAAAATGAACGAATTTATTCGAAATTCGTTCGTTCGAAATAAAAAATGAACGAATTTATTCGAAATTCGTTCGTTCGAAATAAAAATGAACGAATTTATTCAAAATTCGTTCGTTCGAATAAAAAATGAACGAATTTATTCAAAAATTCGTTCGTTCGAATAAAAAATGAACGAATTTATTCCGAAATTCGTTCGTTCGAAATAAAAAATGAACGAATTTATCTCGAAATTCGTTCGTTCGAAATAAAAAATGAACGAATTTATTCGAAATTCGTTCGTTCGAAATAAAAAATGAACGAATTTATTCGAAATTCGTTCGTTCGAAATAAAAATGAACGAATTTATTCGAAATTCGTTCGTTCGAAATAAAAATGAAACGAATTTATTCGAAATTCGTTCGTTCGAAATAAAAAATGAACGAATTTATTCGAAATTCGTTCGTTCGAAATAAAAAAATGAACGAATTTATTCGGAAATTCGTTCGTTCGAAATGAAAAAATGAACGAATTTATTCGAAATTCGTTCGTTCGAAATAAAAAATGAACGAATTTATTCGAAATTCGTTCGTTCGAAATAAAAAATGAACGAATTTATTCGAAATTCGTTCGTTCGAAATAAAAATGAACAGAATTTATTCGAAATTCGTTCGTTCGAAATAAAAAATGAACGAATTTATTCGAAATTCGTTCGTTCGAAATAAAAAATGAACGAATTTATTCGAAATTCGTTCGTTCGAATAAAAAATGAACGAATTTATTCGAAATTCGTTCGTTCGAAATAAAAATGAACGAATTTATTCGAAATTCGTTCGTTCGAAATAAAAATGAACGAATTTATTCGGAAATTCGTTCGTTCGAAATAAAAATGAACGAATTTATTCGAAATTCGTTCGTTCGAAATAAAAATGAACGAATTTATTCGAAATTCGTTCGTTCGAATAAAAAAATGAACGAATTTATTCGAAATTCGTTCGTTCGAAATAAAAATGAACGAATTTATCTCGAAATTCGTTCGTTCGAAATAAAAAATGAACGAATTTATTCGAAATTCGTTCGTTCGAATAAAAAATGAAACGAATTTATTCGAAATTCGTTCGTTCGAAATAAAAATGAACGAATTTATTCGAAATTCGTTCGTTCGAAATAAAAAATGAACGAATTTATTCGAAATTCGTTCGTTCGAAATAAAAAATGAACGAATTTATTCGAAATTCGTTCGTTCGAAATAAAAATGAACGAATTTATTCGAAATTCGTTCGTTCGAAATAAAAATGAACGAATTTATTCGAAATTCGTTCGTTCGAATAAAAAATGAACGAATTTATTCGGAAATTCGTTCGTTCGAATAAAAATGAACGAATTTATTCGAAATTCGTTCGTTCGAAATAAAAAATGAACGAATTTATTCGAAATTCGTTCGTTCGAAATAAAAAATGAACGAATTTATTCGAAATTCGTTCGTTCGAATAAAAAATGAACGAATTTATTCAAAATTCGTTCGTTCGAAATAAAAATGATCGAATTTATTCGAAATGTGTTCGTTCGAAATAAAAAATGAACGAATTTATTCGATCGTTCGTTCGGAATAAAAAATAAACGAATTTATTCGAAATTCGTTCGTTCGAAATAAAAAATGAACGAATTTATTCGAAATTGTTTTTTCGAAATAAAAATTAACGAATTTATTCAAAATTCGTTCGTTCGAAATGAAAAATGAACGAATTTATTCGAAATTTGTTCTTTCGAATAAATAAAATGAACGAATTTATTTCGAAATTCGTTCGTTCGAATAAAAAATGAACGAATTTATTCGAAATTCGTTCGTTCGAAATAAAAAATGAACGAATTTATTCGAAATTCGTTCGTTCGAATACTTTCTTCAAAATGAACGAACGATTCGAAATTCGTTCGTTCGAAATAAAAAAATGAAACGAATTTATTCGAAATTCGTTCGTTCGAAATAAAAATGAACGAATTTATTCGAAATTCGTTCGTTCGAAATAAAAATGAACGAATTTATTCGAAATTCGTTCGTTCGAAATAAAAAATGAACGAATTTATTCGAAATTCGTTCGTTCGAAATAAAAATGAACGAATTTATTCGAAATTCGTTCGTTCGAATAAAAATGAACGAATTTATTCTGAAATTCGTTCGTTCGAAATAAAAATGAATTTGCGAATTTATTCTGAAATTCGTTCGTTCGAATAAAAAAATGAACGAATTTAACCGATTCCCTGAAATTCGTTCGTTCGAAGGAAAAAAAATGAACGAATTTATTCGAAATTCGTTCGTTCGAAATAAAAAATGAACGAATTTATTCGAAATTCGTTCGTTCGAAATAAAAAATGAACGAATTTATTCGAAATTCGTTCGTTCGAAATAAAAATGAACGAATTTATTCGAAATTCGTTCGTTCGAAATAAAAATGAACGAATTTATTCGGAAATTCGTTCGTTCGAAATAAAAATGAACGAATTTATTCGAAATTCGTTCGTTCGAAATAAAAAATGAACGAATTTATTCGAAATTCGTTCGTTCGAAATAAAAATGAACGAATTTATTCGAAATTCGTTCGTTCGAAATAAAAAATGAACGAATTTATTCGAAATTCGTTCGTTCGAAATAAAAAATGAACGAATTTATTCGAAATTCGTTCGTTCGAAATAAAAATGAACGAATTTATTCAAAATTCGTTCGTTCGAATATAAAAAATGAACGAATTTATTCAAATTCGTTCGTTCGAATAAAAAATGAACGAATTTATTCGAAATTCGTTCGTTCGAAATAAAAATGAACGAATTTATTCGAAATTCGTTCGTTCGAAATAAAAATGAACGAATTTATTCGAAATTCGTTCGTTCGAAATAAAAATGAACGAATTTATTCGAAATTCGTTCGTTCGAATAAAAAATGAACGAATTTATTCGAAATTCGTTCGTTCGAAATAAAAATGAACGAATTTATTCGAAATTCGTTCGTTCGAAATAAAAAATGAACGAATTTATTCGAAATTCGTTCGTTCGAAATAAAAATGAACGAATTTATTCGAAATTCGTTCGTTCGAAATAAAAATGAACGAATTTATTCGAAATTCGTTCGTTCGAAATAAAATGAACGAATTTATTCGAAATTCGTTCGTTCGAAATAAAAATGAACGAATTTATTCGAAATTCGTTCGTTCGAAATAAAAATGAACGAATTTATTCGAAATTCGTTCGTTCGAAATAAAAAATGAACGAATTTATTCGAAATTCGTTCGTTCGAAATAAAAATGAACGAATTTATTCGAAATTCGTTCGTTCGAAATAAAAATGAACGAATTTATTCGAAATTCGTTCGTTCGAATAAAAATGAACGAATTTATTCAAAATTCGTTCGTTCGAAATAAAAATGAACGAATTTATTCGAAATTCGTTCGTTCGAAATAAAAATGAACGAATTTATTCGAAATTCGTTCGTTCGAAAAATAAAAATGAACGAATTTATTCTGAAATTCGTTCGTTCGAAATAAAAAATGAACGAATTTATTCGAAATTCGTTCGTTCGAAATAAAAAATGAACGAATTTATTCGAAATTCGTTCGCTCGAAATAAAAATGAACGAATTTATTCGAAATCCGTTCGTTCGAAATAAAAAATGAACGAATTTATTCCAAATTCGTTCGTTCGAAATAAAAATGAACGAATTTATTCGAAATTCGTTCGTTCGAAATAAAAATGAACGAATTTATTCGAAATTCGTTCGTTCGAAATACATAAAAATGGACGAATTTATTCGAAATTCGTTCGTTCGAAATAAAAATGAACGAATTTATTCGAAATTCGTTCGTTCGAAATAAAAAATGAACGAATTTATTCGAAATTCGTTCGTTCGAAGTAAAAATGAACGAATTTATTCGAAATTCGTTCGTTCGAAATAAAAATGAACGAATTTATTCGAAATTCGTTCGTTCGAAATAAAAAAATGAACGAATTTATTCGAAATTCGTTCGTTCGAAATAAAAATGAACGAATTTATTCGAAATTCGTTCGTTCGAAATAAAAATGAACGAATTTATTCAAAATTCGTTCGTTCGAAATAAAAATGAACGAATTTATTCGAAATTCGTTCGTTCGAAATAAAATGAACGAATTTATTCGAAATTCGTTCGTTCGAAATAAAAATGAACGAATTTATTCGAAATTCGTTCGTTCGAATTAAAAAATGAACGAATTTATTCAAAATTCGTTCGTTCGAAATAAAAATGAACGAATTTATTCGAAATTCGTTCGTTCGAATAAAAATGAACGAATTTATTCAAAATTCGTTCGTTCGAATATAAAAAATGAACGAATTTATTCGAAATTCGTTCGTTCGAAATAAAAATGAACGAATTTATTCGAAATTCGTTCGTTCGAAATAGAAAAATGAACGAATTTATTCGAAATTCGTTCGTTCGAAATAAAAATGAAACGAATTTATTCGAAATTCGTTCGTTCGAAATAAAAAATGAACGAATTTATTCGAAATTCGTTCGTTTGAATTAAAAAAAGGAACGAATTTATTCGAAATTCGTTCGTTCGAAATAAAAAATGAACGAATTTATTCGAAATTCGTTCGTTCGACAAATAAAAAATGAACGAATTTATTCGAAATTCGTTCGTTCGAAACAAAAAATGAACGAATTTATTCCAAATTCGTTCGTTCGGAATAGAAAATTAACGAATTTATTCCAAATTCGTTCGTTCGAAATAAAAAATGAACGAATTTATTCCAAATTCGTTCGTTCGGAATAGAAAATTAACGAATGTATTCGAAATTCGTTCGTTTGAAATAAAAAATGAACGAATGTATTCGAAATTCGTTCGTTTGGAATAGAAAATTAACGAATTTATTCGAAATTCGTTCGTTCGAATTAAAAAAATGAACGAATTTATTCGAAATTCGTTCGTTCGAAATAGAAAATTAACGAATTTATTCGGAATTCGTTCGTTCGAAATGAAAAATGAACGAATTTATTCGAAATTCGTTCGTTCGGAATGAAAAATGAACGAATTTATTCGGAATTCGTTCGTTCGAATATAAAAATGAACGAATTTATTCGAAATTCGTTCGTTCGAATAAAAATGAACGAATTTATTCGGAAATTCGTTCGTTCGAAATAAAAATGAACGAATTTATTCGAAATTCGTTCGTTCGAAATAAAAATGAACGAATTTATTCGAAATTCGTTCGTTCGAAATAAAAATGAACGAATTTATTCGAAATTCGTTCGTTCGAAATAAAAATGAACGAATTTATTCGAAATTCGTTCGTTCGAAATAAAAATGAACGAATTTATTCGAAATTCGTTCGTTCGAAATAAAAATGAACGAATTTATTCGAAATTCGTTCGTTCGAATAAAAATGAACGAATTTATTCGAAATTCGTTCGTTCGAAATAAAAAATGAACGAATTTATTCGAAATTCGTTCGTTCGAAATAAAAATGAACGAATTTATTCGAAATTCGTTCGTTCGAAATAAAAAATGAACGAATTTATTCGAAATTCGTTCGTTCGAAATAAAAATGAACGAATTTATTCAAAATTCGTTCGTTCGAATATAAATGAAACGAATTTATTCGAAATTCGTTCGTTCGAAATAAAAAATGAAACGAATTTATTCGAAATTCGTTCGTTCGAATAAAAAATGAACGAATTTATTCGAAATTCGTTCGTTCGAAATAAAAATGAACGAATTTATTCGAAATTCGTTCGTTCGAAATAAAAATGAACGAATTTATTCGAAATTCGTTCGTTCGAAATAAAAATGAACGAATTTATTCGAAATTCGTTCGTTCGAAATAAAATGAACGAATTTATTCGAAATTCGTTCGTTCGAAATAAAAAATGAACGAATTTATTCGAAATTCGTTCGTTCGAATAAAAAATGAACGAATTTATTCGAAATTCGTTCGTTCGAAATAAAAATGAACGAATTTATTCAAAATTCGTTCGTTCGAATAAAAATGAACGAATTTATTCGAAATTCGTTCGTTCGAATAAAAATGAACGAATTTATTCAAAATTCGTTCGTTCGAATAAAAATGAACGAATTTATTCAAAATTCGTTCGTTCGAAATAAAAATGAACGAATTTATTCGAAATTCGTTCGTTCGAATAAAAATGAACGAATTTATTCGAAATTCGTTCGTTCGAATAAAAAATGAACGAATTTATTCGAAATTCGTTCGTTCGAAATAAAAATGAACGAATTTATTCAAAATTCGTTCGTTCGAATAAAAATGAACGAATTTATTCGAAATTCGTTCGTTCGAAATAAAATGAACGAATTTATTCGAAATTCGTTCGTTCGAAATAAAAATGAACGAATTTATTCGAAATTCGTTCGTTCGAAATAAAAATGAACGAATTTATTTCGAAATTCGTTCGTTCGAAATAAAAAATGAACGAATTTATTCGAAATTCGTTCGTTCGAAATAAAAATGAACGAATTTATTCTGAAATTCGTTCGTTCGAAATAAAAATGAACGAATTTATTCGAAATTCGTTCGTTCGAATAAAAAATGAACGAATTTATTCGAAATTCGTTCGTTCGAAATAAAAATGAACGAATTTATTCGAAATTCGTTCGTTCGAAATAAAAAATGAACGAATTTATTCGAAATTCGTTCGTTCGAAATAAAAAATGAACGAATTTATTCGAAATTCGTTCGTTCGAAATAAAAATGAACGAATTTATTCGAAATTCGTTCGTTCGAAATAAAAATGAACGAATTTATTCGAAATTCGTTCGTTCGAAATAAAAATGAACGAATTTATTCGGAAATTCGTTCGTTCGAAATAAAAAAATGAACGAATTTATTCGAAATTCGTTCGTTCGAAATAAAAAATGAACGAATTTATTCGAAATTCGTTCGTTCGAAATAAAAATGAACGAATTTATTCGAAATTCGTTCGTCTGAAATAAAAATGAACGAATTTATTCGAAATTCGTTCGTTCGAAATAAAAATGAACGAATTTATTCGAAATTCGTTCGTTCGAAATAAAAAATGAACGAATTTATTCGAAATTCGTTCGTTCGAAATAAAAATGAACGAATTTATTCGAAATTCGTTCGTTCGAATAAAAATGAACGAATTTATTCGAAATTCGTTCGTTCGAAATAAAAAATGAACGAATTTATTCGAAATTCGTTCGTTCGAATAAAAATGAACGAATTTATTCGAAATTCGTTCGTTCGAAATAAAAATGAACGAATTTATTCGAAATTCGTTCGTTCGAAATAAAAATGAACGAATTTATTCGAAATTCGTTCGTTCGAATAAAAAATGAACGAATTTATTCGAAATTCGTTCGTTCGAAATAAAAATGAACGAATTTATTCGAAATTCGTTCGTTCGAAATAAAAAATGAACGAATTTATTCGAAATTCGTTCGTTCGAAATAAAAATGAACGAATTTATTCGAAATTCGTTCGTTCGAAATAAAAATGAACGAATTTATTCGAAATTCGTTCGTTCGAAATAAAATGAACGAATTTATTCGAAATTCGTTCGTTCGAAATAAAAAATGAACGAATTTATTCGAAATTCGTTCGTTCGAAATAAAAATGAACGAATTTATTCGAAATTCGTTCGTTCGAAATAAAAAATGAACGAATTTATTCGAAATTCGTTCGTTCGAAATAAAAAATGAACGAATTTATTCGAAATTCGTTCGTTCGAATAAAAATGAACGAATTTATTCGAAATTCGTTCGTTCGGAAATAAAATGAACGAATTTATTCGAAATTCGTTCGTTCGAAATAAAAAATGAACGAATTTATCTGAAATTCGTTCGTTCGAAATAAAAATGAACGAGTTTATTCGGAATTCGTTCGTTCGAAATAGAAAATTAATGATTTTATTCGAAATTCGTTCGTTCGAATTAAAAAAATTAACGAATTTATTCCAAATTCGTTCGTTCAAAATAGAAAATTAACGAATGTATTCGAAATTCATTCGTTCGAAATAAAAAAATGAACGAATTTCTTCGAAATTCGTTCGTTCGAAATAAAAATGAACGAATTTATTCGAAATTCGTTCGTTCGAAATAAAAATGAACGAATTTATCTGAAATTCGTTCGTTCGAAATAAAAAATGAACGAATTTATTCGAAATTCGTTCGTTCGAAATAAAAATGAACGAATTTATTCGAAATTCGTTCGTTCGAAATAAAAATGAACGAATTTATTCGAAATTCGTTCGTTCGAAATAAAAATGAACGAATTTATTCGAAATTCGTTCGTTCGAAATAAAAAATGAACGAATTTATTCGAAATTCGTTCGTTCGAAATAAAAATGAACGAATTTATTCGAAATTCGTTCGTTCGAATAAAAATGAACGAATTTATTCGAAATTCGTTCGTTCGAAATAAAAATGAACGAATTTATTCAAAATTCGTTCGTTCGAATAAAAATGAACGAATTTATTCAAAATTCGTTCGTTCGAATAAAAATGAACGATTTTATTCGAAATACGTTCGTTCGAAATCAAAAATGAACGAATTTATTCGAAATGCGTTCGTTCGAAATAAGAAATGAACGATTTTATTCGAAATTCGTTCGTTCGAAATAAAAAATGAACGAATTTATTCGAAATTCGTTCGTTCGAAATAAAAAATGAACGAATTTATTCGAAATGCGTTCGTTCGAAATAAAAAAGAAACGAGTTTATTCGAAATTCGTTCGATCGAAATAAAAATGAACGAATTTATTCGAAATTCGTTCGTTCGAAATAAAAAATGAACGAATTTATTCTGAAATTCGTTCGTTCGAAATAAAAAATTGACCGAATTTATTCGAAATGCGTTCGTTCGAAATAAAAAATGAACGAATTTATTCGAAATTCGTTCGTTCGAAATAAAAAATGAACGAATTTATTCGAAATTCGTTCGTTCGAAATAAAAATGAACGAATTTATTCGAAATTCGTTCGTTCGAAATAAAAATGAACGAATTTATTCGAAATTCGTTCGTTCGAAATAAAATGAACGAATTTATTCGAAATTCGTTCGTTCGAAATAAAAAATGAACGAATTTATTCGAAATTCGTTCGTTCGAAATAAAAATGAACGAATTTATTCGGAAATTCGTTCGTTCGAAATAAAAATGAACGAATTTATTCGAAATTCGTTCGTTCGAAATAAAAATGAACGAATTTATTCGAAATTCGTTCGTTCGAAATAAAAATGAACGAATTTATTCGAAATTCGTTCGTTCGAAATAAAAATGAACGAATTTATTCGAAATTCGTTCGTTCGGAATAAAAATGAACGAATTTATTCGAAATTCGTTCGTTCGAAATAAAAATGAACGAATTTATTCGAAATTCGTTCGTTCGAAATAAAAAATGAACGAATTTATTCGAAATTCGTTCGTTCGAAATAAAAATGAACGAATTTATTCGAAATTCGTTCGTTCGAAATAAAAAATGAACGAATTTATTCGAAATTCGTTCGTTCGAAATAAAAATGAACGAATTTATTCGAAATTCGTTCGTTCGAAATAATAAAAATGAACGAATTTATTCGAAATTCGTTCGTTCGAAATAAAAATGAACGAATTTATTCGAAATTCGTTCGTTCGAAATAAAAAATGAACGAATTTATTCGAAATTCGTTCGTTCGAATAAAAATGAACGAATTTATTCGAAATTCGTTCGTTCGAAATAAAAATGAACGAATTTATTCGAAATTCGTTCGTTCGAATAAAAATGAACGAATTTATTCGAAATTCGTTCGTTCGAAATAAAAATGAACGAATTTATTCGAAATTCGTTCGTTCGAAATAAAAATGAACGAATTTATTCGAAATTCGTTCGTTCGAATAAAAATGAACGAATTTATTCGAAATTCGTTCGTTCGAAATAAAAATGAACGAATTTATTCGAAATTCGTTCGTTCGAAATAAAAATGAACGAATTTATTCGAAATTCGTTCGTTCGAAATAAAAATGAACGAATTTATTCGAAATTCGTTCGTTCGAAATAAAAATGAACGAATTTATTCGAAATTCGTTCGTTCGAATAAAAATGAACGAATTTATTCGAAATTCGTTCGTTCGAAAATAAAAATGAACGAATTTATTCGAAATTCGTTCGTTCGAAATAAAAATGAAACGAATTTATTCGAAATTCGTTCGTTCGAAATAAAAATGAACGAATTTATTCGAAATTCGTTCGTTCGAAATAAAAATGAACGAATTTATTCGAAATTCGTTCGTTCGAAATAAAAAATGAACGGATTTATTCGAAATTCGTTCGTTCGAAATAAAAAATGAACGAATTTATTCGAAATTCGTTCGTTCGAAATAAAAAATGAACGAATTTATTCGAAATTCGTTCGTTCGAAATAAAAAATGAACGGATTTATTCGAAATTCGTTCGTTCGAAATAAAAAAATGAACGAATTTATTCGAAATTCGTTCGTTCGAAATAAAAAATGAACGGATTTATTCGAAATTCGTTCGTTCGAAATAAAAAATGAACGAATTTATTTGAAATTCGTTCGTTCGAAATAAAAATGAACGAATTTATTCGAAATTCGTTCGTTCGAAATAAAAAAATGAACGAATTTATTCGAAATTCGTTCGTTCGAAATAAAAATGAACGAATTTATTCGAAATTCGTTCGTTCGAAATAAAAATGAACGAATTTATTCGAAATTCGTTCGTTCGAATAAAAATGAACGAATTTATTCGAAATTCGTTCGTTCGAATAAAAAATGAACGAATTTATTCGAAATTCGTTCGTTCGAAATAAAAATGAACGAATTTATCTGAAATTCGTTCGTTCGAAATAAAAATGAACGAATTTATTCGAAATTCGTTCGTTCGAAATAAAATGAACGAATTTATTCGAAATTCGTTCGTTCGAAATAAAAATGAACGAATTTATTCGAAATTCGTTCGTTCGAAATAAAAATGAACGAATTTATTCGAAATTCGTTCGTTCGAAATAAAAATGAACGAATTTATTCGAAATTCGTTCGTTCGAAATAAAAATGAACGAATTTATTCGAAATTCGTTCGTTCGAAATAAAAATGAACGAATTTATTCGAAATTCGTTCGTTCGAAATAAAAATGAACGAATTTATTCTGAAATTCGTTCGTTCGAAATAAAAATGAACGAATTTATTCGAAATTCGTTCGTTCGAAATAAAAAATGAACGAATTTATTCGAAATTCGTTCGTTCGAAATAAAAAATGAACGAATTTATTCGAAATTCGTTCGTTCGAAATAAAAATGAACGAATTTATTCGAAATTCGTTCGTTCGAAATATAAAAATGAACGAATTTATTCGAAATTCGTTCGTTCGAATAAAAAATGAACGAATTTATTCGAAATTCGTTCGTTCGAAATAAAAATGAACGAATTTATTCGAAATTCGTTCGTTCGAAATAAAATGAACGAATTTATTCGAAATTCGTTCGTTCGAAATAAAAAATGAACGAATTTATTCGAAATTCGTTCGTTCGAAATAAAATGAACGAATTTATTCGAAATTCGTTCGTTCGAATAAAAAATGAACGAATTTATTCGAAATTCGTTCGTTCGAAATAAAAAATGAACGAATTTATTCGAAATTCGTTCGTTCGAAATAAAAAATGAACGAATTTATTCGAAATTCGTTCGTTCGAAATAAAAAATGAACGAATTTATTCTCGAAATTCGTTCGTTCGAAATAAAAAATGAACGAATTTATTCGAAATTCGTTCGTTCGAAATAAAAATGAACGAATTTATTCGAAATTCGTTCGTTCGAAATAAAAAATGAACGAATTTATTCGAAATTCGTTCGTTCGAATAAAAATGAACGAATTTATTCTCGAAATTCGTTCGTTCGAAATAAAAAATGAACGAATTTATTCGAAATTCGTTCGTTCGAAATAAAAAATGAACGAATTTATTCGAAATTCGTTCGTTCGAAATAAAAAATGAACGAATTTATTCGAAATTCGTTCGTTCGAAATAAAAATGAACGAATTTATTGGAAATTCGTTCGTTCGAAATAAAAAATGAACGAATTTATTCGAAATTCGTTCGTTCGAAATAAAAATGAACGAATTTATTCGAAATTCGTTCGTTCGAATATAAAAATGAACGAATTTATTCGAAATTCGTTCGTTCGAAATAAAAAATGAACGAATTTATTCGAAATTCGTTCGTTCGAAATAAAAATGAACGAATTTATTCGAAATTCGTTCGTTCGAATATGAAAAATGAACGAATTTATTCGAAATTCGTTCGTTCGAAATAAAAAATGAACGAATTTATTCGAAATTCGTTCGTTCGAAATAAAAATGAACGAATTTATTCGAAATTCGTTCGTTCGAAATAAAAATGAACGAATTTATTCGAAATTCGTTCGTTCGAAATAAAAAATGAACGAATTTATTCGAAATTCGTTCGTTCGAAATAAAATGAACGAATTTATTCGAAATTCGTTCGTTCGAAATAAAAAATGAACGAATTTATTCGAAATTCGTTCGTTCGAAATAAAATGAACGAATTTATTCGAAATTCGTTCGTTCGAATATAAAAATGAACGAATTTATTCGAAATTCGTTCGTTCGAAATAAAAATGAACGAATTTATTCGAAATTCGTTCGTTCGAAATAAAAAATGAACGAATTTATTCGAAATTCGTTCGTTCGGAATAAAAAATGAACGAATTTATTCGAAATTCGTTCGTTCGAAATAAAAATGAACGAATTTGCTCGGAATTCGTTCGTTCGAAATAAAAAATGAACGAATTTATTCGAAATTCGTTCGTTCGAATAAAAAAATGAACGAATTTATTCGAAATTCGTTCGTTCGAAATAAAAATGAACGAATTTATTCGAAATTCGTTCGTTCGAAATAAAAATGAACGAATTTATTCGAAATTCGTTCGTTCGAAATAAAAATGAACGAATTTATTCGAAATTCGTTCGTTCGAAATAAAAAAATGAACGAATTTATTCGAAATTCGTTCGTTCGAAATAAAAATGAACGAATTTATTCGAAATTCGTTCGTTCGAAATAAAATGAACGAATTTATTCGAAATTCGTTCGTTCGAATAAAAAATGAACGAATTTATTCGAAATTCGTTCGTTCGAAATAAAATGAACGAATTTATTCGAAATTCGTTCGTTCGAAATAAAAATGAACGAATTTATTCGAAATTCGTTCGTTCGAAATAAAAATGAACGAATTTATTCGAAATTCGTTCGTTCGAAATAAAAAATGAACGAATTTATTCGAAATTCGTTCGTTCGAAATAAAATGAACGAATTTATTTCGAAATTCGTTCGTTCGAAATAAAAATGAACGAATTTATTCGAAATTCGTTCGTTCGAAATAAAAATGAACGAATTTATCTCGAAATTCGTTCGTTCGAAATAAAAATGAACGAATTTATTCGAAATTCGTTCGTTCGAAATAAAAATGAACGAATTTATTCGAAATTCGTTCGTTCGAAATAAAAAATGAACGAATTTATTCGAAATTCGTTCGTTCGAAATAAAAATGAACGAATTTATTCGAAATTCGTTCGTTCGAAATAAAAAATGAACGAATTTATTCGAAATTCGTTCGTTCGAAATAAAAATGAACGAATTTATTCGAAATTCGTTCGTTCGAAATAAAAAATGAACGAATTTATTCGAAATTCGTTCGTTCGAAATAAAAATGAACGAATTTATTCGAAATTCGTTCGTTCGAAATAAAATGAACGAATTTATTCGAAATTCGTTCGTTCGAAATAAAAATGAACGAATTTATTCGAAATTCGTTCGTTCGAAATAAAAATGAACGAATTTATTCGAAATTCGTTCGTTCGAAATAAAAATGAACGAATTTATCTGGAAATTCGTTCGTTCGAAATAAAAAATGAACGAATTTATTCGAAATTCGTTCGTTCGAAATAAAAATGAACGAATTTATTCGAAATTCGTTCGTTCGAAATAAAAATGAACGAATTTATTCGAAATTCGTTCGTTCGAAATAAAATGAACGAATTTATTCGGAAATTCGTTCGTTCGAATAAAAATGAACGAATTTATTCGGAAATTCGTTCGTTCGAATAAAAAATGAACGAATTTATTCGAAATTCGTTCGTTCGAAATAAAAATGAACGAATTTATTCGAAATTCGTTCGTTCGAATATAAAAATGAACGAATTTATTCGAAATTCGTTCGTTCGAAATAAAATGAACGAATTTATTCGAAATTCGTTCGTTCGAAATAAAAAATGAAACGAATTTATTCGAAATTCGTTCGTTCGAAATAAAAATGAACGAATTTATTCGAAATTCGTTCGTTCGAAATAAAAATGAACGAATTTATTCGAAATTCGTTCGTTCGAAATAAAAATGAACGAATTTATTCGAAATTCGTTCGTTCGAAATAAAAATGAACGAATTTATTCGAAATTCGTTCGTTCGAAATAAAAATGAACGAATTTATTCGAAATTCGTTCGTTCGAAATAAAAAATGAACGAATTTATTCGAAATTCGTTCGTTCGAAATAAAAATGAACGAATTTATTCGAAATTCGTTCGTTCGAAATAGAAAAAGAACGAATTTATTCGAAATTCGTTCGTTCGAAATAAAAAATGAACGAATTTATTCGAAATTCGTTCGTTCGAAATAAAAAATGAACGAATTTATTCGAAATTCGTTCGTTCGAAATAAAAAATGAACGAATTTATTCGAAATTCGTTCGTTCGAAATAAAAATGAACGAATTTATTCGAAATTCGTTCGTTCGAAATAAAAATGAACGAATTTATTCGAAATTCGTTCGTTCGAAATAAAAATGAACGAATTTATTCGAAATTCGTTCGTTCGAAATAAAAAATGAACGAATTTATTCGAAATTCGTTCGTTCGAAATAAAAATGAACGAATTTATTCGAAATTCGTTCGTTCGAATAAAAATGAACGAATTTATTCGAAATTCGTTCGTTCGAAATAAAAATGAACGAATTTATTCGAAATTCGTTCGTTCGAAATAAAAAATGAACGAATTTATTCGAAATTCGTTCGTTCGAAATAAAAATGAACGAATTTATTCGAAATTCGTTCGTTCGAAATAAAAAATGAACGAATTTATTCGAAATTCGTTCGTTCGAAATAAAATGAACGAATTTATTCGAAATTCGTTCGTTCGAATAAAAAATGAACGAATTTATTCGAAATTCGTTCGTTCGAAATAAAAATGAACGAATTTATTCGAAATTCGTTCGTTCGAAATAAAAATGAACGAATTTATTCGAAATTCGTTCGTTCGAAATAAAAAATGAACGAATTTATTCGAAATTCGTTCGTTCGGAATGAAAAATTAACGAATTTATTCGGAATTCGTTCGTTCGAAATAAAAAATGAACGAATGTATTCGAAATTCATTCGTTCGAAATAAGAAATGAATGATTTTATTCGAAATTCGTTCGTTCGAAATAAAAAATGAACGAATTTATTCGAAATTCGTTCGTTCGAATTAAAAAAATGAACGAATTTATTCGAAATTCGTTCGTTTGGAATAAAAATGAACGAATTTATTCGAACTTCGTTCGTTCGAATTAAAAAAATGAACGAATTTATTCGAAATTCGTTCGTTCGAATTTAAAAAATGAACGAATTTATTCGAAGTTCGTTCGTTCGAAATAAAAAATGAACGAATTTATTCGAAATTCGTTCGTTCGAAATAAAAATGAACGAATTTATTCGAAATTCGTTCGTTCGAAATAAAAATGAACGAATTTATTCGAAATTCGTTCGTTCGAAATAAAAAATGAACGAATTTATTCGAAATTCGTTCGTTCGAAATAAAAATGAACGAATTTATTCGAAATTCGTTCGTTCGAAATAAAAAATGAACGAATTTATTCGAAATTCGTTCTTTCGAAATAAAAATGAACGAATTTATTCGAAATTCGTTCGTTCGAAATAAAAAATGAACGAATTTATTCGAAATTCGTTCGTTCGAATAAAAAATGAACGAATTTTTTCGAAATTTGTTCGTTCGAAATAAAAAATGAACGAATTTATTCGAAATTCGTTCGTTCGAAATAAAAATGAACGAATTTATTCGAAATTCGTTCGTTCGAAATAAAAAATGAACGAATTTATTCGAAATTCGTTCGTTCGAAATAAAAAATGAACGAATTTATTCGAAATTCGTTCGTTCGAAATAAAAATGAACGAATTTATTCGAAATTCGTTCGTTCGAAATAAAAATGAACGAATTTATTCGAAATTCGTTCGTTCGAAATAAAAAATGAACGAATTTATTCGAAATTCGTTCGTTCGAAATAAAAATGAACGAATTTATTCGAAATTCGTTCGTTCGAATTAAAAAAATGAACGAATTTATTCGAAATTCGTTCGTTCGAAATAAAAATGAACGAATTTATTCGAAATTCGTTCGTTCGAAATAAAAAATGAACGAGTTTATTCGAAATTCGTTCGTTCGAAATAAAAATGAACGAATTTATTCGAAATTCGTTCGTTCGAAATAAAAAATGAACGAATTTATTCGAAATTCGTTCGTTCGAAATAAAAATGAACGAATTTATTCGAAATTCGTTCGTTCGAAATAATAAAAATGAACGAATTTATTCGAAATTCGTTCGTTCGAATAAAAATGAACGAATTTATTCGAAATTCGTTCGTTCGAAATAAAAATGAACGAATTTATTCGAAATTCGTTCGTTCGAAATAAAAATGAACGAATTTATTCGAAATTCGTTCGTTCGAAATAAAAATGAACGAATTTATTCGAAATTCGTTCGTTCGAAATAAAAATGAACGAATTTATTCGAAATTCGTTCGTTCGAAATAAAAAATGAACGAATTTATTCGAAATTCGTTCGTTCGAAATAAAAATGAACGAATTTATTCGAAATTCGTTCGTTCGAAATAAAAATGAACGAATTTATTCGAAATTCGTTCGTTCGAAATAATAAAAAAATGAACGAATTTATTCGAAATTCGTTCGTTCGAAATAAAAATGAACGAATTTATTCGAAATTCGTTCGTTCGAAATAAAAAATGAACGAATTTATTCGAAATTCGTTCGTTCGAAATAATAAAAAATGAACGAATTTATTCGAAATTCGTTCGTTCGAAATAAAAAATGAACGAATTTATTCGAAATTCGTTCGTTCGAAATAAAAATGAACGAATTTATTCGAAATTCGTTCGTTCGAAATAAAAAATGAACGAATTTATTCGAAATTCGTTCGTTCGAAATAAAAATGAACGAATTTATTCGAAATTCGTTCGTTCGAAATAAAAAATGAACGAATTTATTCGAAATTCGTTCGTTCGAAATAAAAAATGAACGAATTTATTCGAAATTCGTTCGTTCGAAATAAAAATGAACGAATTTATTGGAAATTCGTTCGTTCGAAATAAAAAATGAACGAATTTATTCGAAATTCGTTCGTTCGAAATAAAAATGAACGAATTTATTCGAAATTCGTTCGTTCGAAATAAAAATGAACGAATTTATTCGAAATTCGTTCGTTCGAAATAAAAAATGAACGAATTTATTCGAAATTCGTTCGTTCGAAATAAAAAATGAACGAATTTATTCGAAATTCGTTCGTTCGAAATAAAAAATGAACGAATTTATTGGAAATTCGTTCGTTCGAAATAAAAAATGAACGAATTTATTCGAAATTCGTTCGTTCGAAATAAAAATGAACGAATTTATTCGAAATTCGTTCGTTCGAATAAAAAAATGAACGAATTTATTCGAAATTCGTTCGTTCGAAATAAAAAAATGAACGAATTTATTCGAAATTCGTTCGTTCGAAATAAAAAAATGAACGAATTTATTCGAAATTCGTTCGTTCGAAATAAAAATGAACGAATTTATTGGAAATTCGTTCGTTCGAAATAAAAAATGAACGAATTTATTCGAAATTCGTTCGTTCGAAATAAAAAATGAACGAATTTATTCGAAATTCGTTCGTTCGAAATAAAAATGAACGAATTTATTGGAAATTCGTTCGTTCGAAATAAAAAATGAACGAATTTATTCGAAATTCGTTCGTTCGAAATAAAAAAATGAACGAATTTATTCGAAATTCGTTCGTTCGAAATAAAAAATGAACGAATTTATTCGAAATTCGTTCGTTCGAAATAAAAATGAACGAATTTATTCGAAATTCGTTCGTTCGAAATAAAAATGAACGAATTTATTCGAAATTCGTTCGTTCGAAATAAAAATGAACGAATTTATTCGAAATTCGTTCGTTCGAAATAAAAATGAACGAATTTATTCGAAATTCGTTCGTTCGAAATAAAAAATGAACGAATTTATTCGTTGAAATTCGTTCGTTCGAAATAAAAAATGAACGAATTTATTCGAAATTCGTTCGTTCGAAATAAAAATGAACGAATTTATTCGGAAATTCGTTCGTTCGAAATAAAAATGAACGAATTTATTCGAAATTCGTTCGTTCGAATTAAAAATGAACGAATTTATTCGAAATTCGTTCGTTCGAAATAAAAAATGAACGAATTTATTCGAAATTCGTTCGTTCGAAATAAAAAATGAACGAATTTATTCGAAATTCGTTCGTTCGAAATAAAAATGAACGAATTTATTCGAAATTCGTTCGTTCGAAATAAAAATGAACGAATTTATTCGAAATTCGTTCGTTCGAAATAAAAATGAACGAATTTATTCGAAATTCGTTCGTTCGAATAAAAGTGAACGAATTTTTTTGAATTTCGTTCGTTGGAAATAAAAAAATGAACGATCTTATTCGAAATTCGTTCGTTCGAAATTAAAAATGAACGAATTTATTCGAAATTCGTTCGTTCGAAATAAAAAATGAACTAATTTATTCGAAATTCGTTCGTTCGAAATAAAAAATGAACGAATTTATTTGAAATTCGTTCGTTCGAAATAAAAATGAACGAATTTATTCGAAATTCGTTCGTTCGAAATAAAAATGAACGAATTTATTCGAAATTCGTTCGTTCGATAATAAAAAATGAACGAATTTATTCGAAATTCGTTCGTTCGAAATAAAAAATGAACGAATTTATTCGAAATTCGTTCGTTCGAAATAAAAATGAACGAATTTATTCGAAATTCGTTCGTTCGAATATAAAATGAACGAATTTATTCGAAATTCGTTCGTTCGAAATAAAAAATGAACGAATTTATTCGAAATTCGTTCGTTCGAATAAAAATGAACGAATTTATTCGAAATTCGTTCGTTCGAAATAAAAAATGAACGAATTTATTCGAAATTCGTTCGTTCGAAATAAAAAATGAACGAATTTATTCGAAATTCGTTCGTTCGAAATAAAAAAATGAACGAATTTATTCGAAATTCGTTCGTTCGAAATAAAAAATGAACGAATTTATTCGAAATTCGTTCGTTCGAAATAAAAAATGAACGAATTTATTCGAAATTCGTTCGTGCGGAATAAAAAATGAACGAATTTATTCGAAATTCGTTCGTTCGAAATAAAAAATGAACGAATTTATTCGAAATTCGTTCGTTCGAAATAAAAAATGAACGAATTTATTCGAAATTCGTTCGTTCGGTCTCTTTTTAAAAAGTCCTCACTCTAGAGGGCAGTGGCCGGCCAACACTGCAAGTTCAGATAGAGGTGATTCATGCTACCATCATAGTTAGTCCATAAACCTTCTCGAAATCTACCGATAATGATCAACAACGATAATTGTGAACAATAGAGGCTCTAGATATCAATAGTGAGACAAAAAAGACAGTTCATCAACGAGCATTAGTAACACGTGAACACGATTCTTCATATTAGTTTGAATCGAATCAGCGGCTCTTGTGAAAGACAGCGAAACACCATCTACCACGTTCCAGAAATAGTCGATTAAATGTGAACTCTTGTGAATAGGAGGATCGCTTTCACAAGAATGCATTGATTTCGAAATTGTTCCGTTGTCGAACAGTTCTTGCAAGAAAGGAGCTTATGTATACCGTTGCTTTAAAGGCTCAACTATGCTTTTCTCCTTTTCCCCTCCAAACCCTTTTCTGGGTTTAGAGTAGTAGGACCTATAAGAAAAAATCGCGAAAAAACGCCGTTTCGGGCTAAATTTGAAGCCTGAACTTTCTTTTATTTTGATGGTGGACAAGCCCACTCCACATCATCGGCATCGATGACCTTTAGTATCGAGAACATCGACTAGCTTGAAATTGAATTTCAATCAATGAACAATAGCCTTTGGATGGACCTGCTTGAAAATTTATGTACTCATCTAGTCAAAAACATTGACTTGAGTGCTTGCTTTATTGTTCATCTGTTTTCATAAGTCAAATTTGAATGTACTTCTTCCTCTGAATGTCGGTAATTTTTGACCGCTAGGCATGAGACTGCGATCTTTTGGAGCGGCGCTGTGCACGTGTGTACGAACTGGCGTTTTTGGGCCCTAAAAACTCTAATTTTAGCCCGATTCTCGCCGCGCTACCTTCGTAGTTTTTCAGCTGTTTTCGACGTAAGCTGATTTTTGTAGTTTTCTCGATAACGTTTTTCGTCGTGACCACTGCCTTTAACGTTTCATGACCTAACACGATATGAATGTCTCCTAGTGATACCTATCACAGGTGATCTCTCGAAAATGTCATAATATTTCAGGTCAGATTCCTCAGTCATTAACTTGTAGATGAACACAAATTCAGCAACTTTTCTTCGGAAGGCTGAAGTGTGAGCTCCTAACTTTTTTCGAACGTTTTTCGTAGGATAGCACAGACAAAACATTACAGACAGGTCAGTAGTATAGAATAAAGAGGGAAAATATATACATGAAAAAAATTTCAGAGCTCCTAAGCGTTCCTTGAGCAGTCCGTCTGGGATGGGAAATCCGTTTTCACACGGGTTGAGCACAGACAGGCCGCACAAGAAGGATGTGACTGCTACGATAACGAGCATAAGATACAATGGGAGGCTGTAGTCTACTGATAACTTTAGCCTTGAAACTCGCAAAAGGTGCGAATAAGGAGTGTGCGGAAAATGTTCTTCGGTAAATTTTTTACCAAAACTTTTTTACCGAAATTTTTTTCGGTAAATTCGGTAAAATGGTAAATTTGGTAAAAAGTTCTGACTTCGACTCTGGTACATATCAAATACGATAGCACAACTGACCAATAATATTTATGTATCACTTTCAATTCATAGTGCATGAGGATTGGGCAAATAATATGTGAGTTTTACAAAGGCATCGTACGTGCAGAAAACCGTACATTTGTTATCATGTTTTTGCGTAGTTTGTCCTCTCTAGTAAACGAAAATGTTGAAGGGGCCCATAAAAGGCCTTCATTTTTGAAGAAAAGTTAACCGGAACACTTTGCAAATATCGATATGAATTTCGTGCCAAACTCGTTTTTGAAGTTTTTCTGCGTTTGGAGGCCTCGTCACTGTCTTTTTCAAAATCTTTCTGCACGTGAGGCCTGTGTCTTAAAGCCACAGTCCAAGCTCAGAATCGATTTTTCGTTTTTCTGCTTATCCTGGAGAAAATTTCACGCTGATTACAACGGTGTCTCCGGAATCGCTCAGAACTCACTGCGAACTGAGTTACGGCTCCTCAAAAATTTGAATTTGAACTAGCAGAAGTTCGCGGACGAGTTGTCTCGAGCCTGTATTTTCTCGTTATTCGCAGCCATCATTCTGAAGCAGGTCACAATATAAAGCCAGACCGAAAACAAAATGAAGAACATAGATTTTGAATGAAATCATTCGCGCGTCTCTTCCCTAACTAAGTCGGAATACTACCCGTAGGCGTTGCCCATTTTTTCTTTCAAGGGGCAGTGGTCGACTTTTTCCTAGATTTTTCTCGCTTATTTGAGCGAACTGAGATTTCGCGCTTAACAGGGTTGCTATTGACGGCGAACGGATCAAAATATCAAAAATTACCTCTGAGGTTGGACTGTGCCTTTAAGTGTTTTTCATGTTCTCTGCCAACGCGTAGCTAGATGCCTCCGAGGGCGCGGCCCCATTCCATGTAGCGGTAAATTACGGGTTTTGGCTACGATAAAAAAATTACGTAAATTACGGGCTAAAACCCGCATATTCTTGTGTCGAGGCTACAAATTTGCAAATTCTGCGCGCATTCTACGTAAAAACGAAGGCTAAATTCGATACTCTCTGTCGCTAAACCCGAATAATCTCGCTATAATTTTGTAGCGAGAATCTAAAGATTCAGTGACATCCTGTGTTGAAATGCAATCTCAAACCCGCGCTGGCTACGCGGAACGCAGGGATGCCGTTCGAACAGTGTTGGCCCAGTCAACCCATGGATAACTTGACACTCTGTGAGCGGTCGTGGAGGGTGACCCCGTGTCGCTCTCTGGAAGACCTTGCTAGAGATAATTTCGGCCGCTGGGATGCTGCAGGCAGTGGGGAAGAAACGGCGATGCGCTCGATCGCAGCGGTGATCGCCTCTCTAGTACGGATCAGGATCGGGTGGGTCGATCGACCGAGTGCTGCAACGAGAATAAGCGTAGAATATGCGGGTGCTGTAGCGAGAATTTACGTAAGATATGCGGGCGCTGTAGCTAAAATTTCACCAACTGAGGCTAAACTTTCCGTAATCCTTATACTTGAAGCAGTTATGTCCCGGTGTGTGTGTGTGTCTCTCTTTTCTTAATCGGTTGGCTTTCGCCTGACGCGGTCATTCCGCATCTTCACCGAGGTGTGCCGTCCTAGTAGTCAGCCGTGTCCATTTTTCACGGTCTTCAGCCACAATTTGAACACATTCCATCCAGCTGTCACTATTCCTTTTCCTGCGAAACGAAACATCGCGCCTGAACTGTCTTTCGATGCCGAGTGACTTCAAATCCTCTTTAACCACATCCGTCCAGAACTTTCGCCTACGCCCAGGTGGCCGTTTCCAGACAGGATTTGGAAGCATTCTTAAAGCGTGTTGTACGAGACGATCCGGCGTTCTTCTTAGTATATGCCCGAGCAGTCGAAGTCGACTTTCCATTGCTGCTTGAGATGGCGCTAGGAGATGCTGGCACCTCCCTCGTGTCAAGCGTTTTTGTACTGCGTCGATTTCCTTGTAAAGGTCTTCGTTATGGCATACACGCGGCCAGAAATATCCAAGAAAACGCCTAAAAAGCTTCCTCTCCGTGCAATCCAACCTTTCCATCTGCGTCTTCGGTGCTGCCCACGTCTCCGATCCGTACATCATGATAGGGCGAATAGCGGATAGGTAGACGCGCAACTTGACTTCCTTCGCGATGGTGGTAGACCACAAACACTTGGTTAGAGAATTAAATGCAGACGTAGCTTTCGCACATCGTTGTCGAATATCCGCTGCATAACTACCATCGTTCTTCAGCAAACAGCCCAAACAACAGAAATCGTCCACCAGTTCGATACGTTGTCCGTCCACATAAACTCCCGTTGAAGGCCTCTGAGAGACCCACATCTGCTTGCATTTGTCGGGACGAAGACGAAGTCCATAGGCTGCGGCATACTTCGAAACGAGGTTCACAATCCTTTGCAGTTTTGCGTTGTTTTCAGCGAATAACACGATGTCGTCGGCGTACTCCAGGTCGACAAGGGAGCGTCCTGATGGTGTTAGGATCACATCCGCAGGAAACTGTTCTGCAACTCTACGCATGATGTCATCAACGGCGAAGTTGAAAAGAAAGGGTCCTGCAACGGCTCCTTGCCTTACTCCTGTTTTCACCTCGAAAGCTGACGTAAATCCGACAGGCGTACGAACTGCTGCTGTTGTTCCTTTGTTCATGTCCTCGATTAACCGAACATACTTTTCCGGGACTCCATCTGCTCGCAGAGCATTGAGCAATCGATCACGATGAGGGGAGTCGAACGCGGCTTCAAAGTTCAAAAAAGCAAGCTGTAATGGCTTCGAATACCGCTGCCACGATTCAATTACTCTTCTCACGACGAACACTTGGTCGATGGTCGATCTTCCAGGTCGAAAACCGGCTTGCTCATCTCTGGTCGTTCCTTCACGATCTTTGATAAGTCGCTCGAGAATGATACGTTCTAAAACCTTGTACATGACACGAAGTAGAGAGATTCCTCTGTAGTTCTTAGGATCCGTGACGGGTAGCTTCTTGTGAAAAGGTACGATGATCGCATGTCTCCACGAATCGGGTATCCTTTCGCTCATCCATATGGCATGGATGGTGTTGGTCATCCCACGAATCCCAGACGGAGGAAGAGCCTTCAGCATTTCAGCAGTGATCTCCACCAGCCTTTCCATTCTTCATTTTCCGGACACATTCCAAAACTTCAGACTCAGTCGGCGGTTCCTCACTGACGTCGTAATGTGCTCTCTGAACATGCGGGAGCTCAGGTACTGATGGCGCTGGACGATTCAGTAGTGAAGTGAAGTGATCCTTCCATATTGGCAGCGTCGCATCACCAACTGCAACTCCACTGGTAGTGTTCAAGACAGGAGAACATCTCTTCATCTTCCCGCTATACTGTCGCAGCAACGTGTAGGCTTTCCTCGGATTCTTCTCCTCCCAAGCCTTCTCGAACTCACTCGCGGTCACTTTGAAGCTGCCGACGCATTTTCCTCCTCAGACGCTTCTCCTCCACGAAGTTTCCTGCAGTTCGGAGAGCACATACTCTGTTGCAGGTAGATGTTGTTTTTTCTGAGACGTAGGCGAACTTCTTCTTAGGCTGTACAACCGGGAGTGCCTCTTTCGAAACGTCCTGGATGCACTTGACAAAAGAATCTGCGTCGCAAAGTTTCTTCTTAGTCCGTACTCCGATGTGAATAGAAACGCGTTGTCGAAAATTCCTTCTGCACTCTTCATCTCTCAGACTTGTCATGTCAATCCTCTGGAGAGGCTGAGCCCCTCGCTTCCTCTTATGAATCCTCGCAGTGAAGTTCAACAGAACAGGACGGTGATCCGAATCGAATGCGACATCCCACACAGCTCTAGATCTTCGAATGTCCGATACTGGAATATTCCTCGTCAGGACATAGTCAAGCTGTAGTTTCAAAGTTGTCATCTTCCGCTTCCGCTGCTCTTCTGGAGATAGCTGGGTTGCTCCCTGCCACGTAAGCTGATGGCGGCGATGATTCCTCTTGAATGTCGATGCAATAATCAGACCACTGCGTTCACAAAGGTCGACAAGGCGGTAGCCATTGTCCGATGTTTGCTCCACTGGGTAGAACCATTTACCGAGTACTTCGGATTCCTGATCAAGTCCCATCTTCGCATTTGCGTCAATCCCCACGACAACAGCATGTTGACAAGGTATCCTGGCCAGCAACGTATTTAGTTCCTCATAAAACGCATCCTTCGAATTGTCTTCGGCGGTTTCAGTGGGCGCATGAGCACTCACTATCCACAGATTGAATCCTCTGTGATCCCGCAGTCGTACGAATGCATTCCTACACGACGTTGAGCCGAACTCCTTGACCATACCATTGAAATCCTTCCTTACAGCTATTGCACAGCCTCCCACTCTCCTATCGTCAGCGTTACCGCAGTAGATGGTGTACTCTCCGACGCTGATGACGGGTCTATCCTTGAGGCGGGTTTCCTGCAAAGCAGCAAATGGTGCATGGAAATAGCTCAGAAGTCTGGATAGCGCAGTTTTTTGGATATCACTCGACAGCGATCGACAGTTCAGGGTGGCGAAACTGTGGCTTGTGACCAAAGACTCCATGAACTCCCTAGGTACGGATCCTAAGGTGTTATGGACCAGAGGCCTTGGTGTGCCGGACGGCGACACCTTTATGCAATGTGCGGAATACTTTCGCGATATAGTTGCGCACGCTATATCGCTCGAACGTTCCCTGTGTACACTCAAACGTCTGCTGGGTTCAGTAGAAGCAGGGGCACCAACGAGCAGGTACCAACAGACTTGTATACACACCCCTATGTGTGTGTGTGTGTGTGTGTGTGTGTGTGTGTGTGTGTGTGTGTGTGTGTGTGTGTGTGTGTGTGTGTGTATGTATGTATGTGTGTATGTGTGTCCCGCGGATCTTAGGAATGGCTGAACAGAACTGTTATGAAATGGTACCAACGTTCAGGTGGGTAGGACATACATCGATTACCAGAAAATTAGCCTGAATCTCCTCTTGCGCACTACGGGGCACCCGTGTTTTGCAGTGGAGCGCACTTTAGGCCGTGGGTCATGAAAACCCTGATGAGTACTAGAAGGGCTACGCTGTAGTCGAAGCTACAGGTCTCTCGAGTCTAGTTAGTGTACGAAACGCCTACAGAATCGCTAGGGTTTGGGAGTGTGCAGGACGTCATAGAAAGTGTGCATGACCCCAGTGGGAGTGTACAGGACGTCATAGAAAGTGTGCAGAACCCCACTGGGGGGTGTGCAGGACGTCACAGAAAGTGTGCAGGACCCCAATGGGAGTGTGCAGGACGTCATAGAAAGTGTGCAGGACCCCAGTGGGGGTGTGCAGGACGTCATGTAAAGTGTGCAGGACCCCAGTGGGGGTGTGCACGACGTCATAAAAAGGGCGCAGAACTCCAGTGGGAGTGTGCACTACGTCATAGAAAGTGTGCAGGACCCCAGTGGGGGCGTGCAGGACATCACAGAAAGTGTGCAGGACCTTATTGGCGGTGAGCAGCACGTCATAGAAAGTGTGCAGGTCCCCAGTGGAGGTGTGCAGGGCATCATAGGAAATGTGCAGGACCCCAGTAAGAGTGTGCAGGACGTCGTGTAATGAGTACACTACCCCAGTAGGGGTAAGCAGAACGTTGTGAAATGTGTGCAGGACCCAGGTGGGAATGTGCAGGACGTCATAGAAAGTTAGCTGGACCGCAATGGGAGTGTGCAGGATGTCATCGAGAGTGAAGAATTAAAACAACGAGATTTTGTCAATTTTCTCATGCGAAATCTTAGCTTTTGTGTAGCGAAGAAAACAGATAGCAAAACATGTATCTTGAGAAGCGTGTAACGCGTTTCGAGGAGTACGCGTAACTCCGGAGACGTTTCTTCTCCAGTCTGAGGAAACAAGTAACTAACTGCTCCACTTCCGCACCTTTTCTGTTCGTCACTCATTACAACCGCTCAGTCATTTCAATTCCCTAACTTCCATAAACCGGTTTTATATATGTTGCAGGTCTGAGCTTATCAAAATCTGCTTTAACAAAAACATAAACGTCCATGGACATATTTTATTTCTTGAGAACAAAGGCATGTTGTTGGTCAACAAGGGAAACCACACTTGAAATGCGAGTGCGTTTTTTCTTAAAGGCATCGTACGCGCTGAAAACCACTCACCGTTTTTTGAGTTCGAATCATCGGTTGGGCTCCCTGAGAACGTGTGTAGAGTTTGTCGAGTCACCGACGCATTATTGGAAAGATATGGGGGATCGAATGCCTCGAATTCCACCAAAAGAGGCCGGCCTTCTGACAGCTATGTGGCATAGAATGAAAAAGAGAGAAGGTTTTCAACAAGCGATATCGCGTAAATGAGTGAAAGTTGATGTATCATTTGTTGATAAGCTACCTTCTTTTCTCATTTGAGGCCACATGGCTGTCGGAAAACCGGCCTCTTTTGGTGGAATTCGAGGCATTCGATCTCCCTTATCTTCCCAATGATGCGTCGGTGACTCGACAAACTCTAACCACGTTCTCAGGCGGGCTCAGCCAATGATTCAAACTCAAAAAACGGTGAGTGGTTTTCAGCGCGTACGATGCCTTTAACTCTGTCAATGCGTAGCTAGATGCCTCCGAGGGCGCGGCCTGAAACACCGCCCCATTCCATGTAGCGAGATTTTAAGGGTTTTAGCTACGATAGCTAAAACCCGCATATTCTTGTGTCGTTCGAACAATTGTTCTCTCTGACGCTAAACCCAAATATTCTCGCTATAATTTTGTAGCGAGAATCTACGGATTTAGCGGCAGCCTGTGCTGAAATGCAATCTTAACCCGCGTTGGCTACGCGGAGCGCAGGGATGCCGTTCGATCAGTTCTGTCACAGTCAACCCACGAATAAATTTACACTCTGTGGGTGGTCGTGGAGGGTGACCCGGTGTCGCTCTCTGGAAGACCTTGCTAGGGACAATTTTGGCTGCTGGGATGCGGCAGGCCGTGGGGAAGAAGCGGCGATGCGCTCGATCGCAGCAGGGATCGTCTTTCTAGTACAGATCAAGACTGGGTGGGTCGATCGACCGAGTGCTGTAACGAGAATAAGCGTAGAATATGCGGGTGCTATAGCGAGAATTTACCTAGAATATGCGGGCGCTGTAGCTAAAATTTCACCAACTGAGGCTAAGCTTCCGTAATTTACGTAAATTCTCGTGTCAAAATTAGACTAGATGCCTCCGAAACCCTGGGCATCTCTGGTTTCCGTGTGAGGCATTTAGCTACGCGTTGGCGGAGAACATGACAGGGAGGGTGAAGCGAGAATAATCGCTTGGGAACGTTACAGACGGAAGGGGTCGTAAACTGCTGGTAGCAACCGACGATCTATCGCTGGCTTCTAATGTTTCGATTTTTGATCCCACATTTTCATATCCGACCCCCTGACGAAATGTGCGGCAGGCTGCTCTGCTCACATCAGGAAAGTTCATACGGACAAACTTTTGGATAGACGGAAGTCAGTCAACACCGTTTTGTCAGAATAATCTGTCTAAAGAATTTAGCGCACGTGAAAATTTTCTCGAGCGGAAACTTCGCTAGGTCTCGCTAGTTTATGTAATTTCTCGTGTCAAAATTAGACTAGATGCCTCCGAAACCCTGGGCAACTCTGGTTTCCGTGTGACGCATCTAGCTACGCATTTGGCGGAGTTGTTTGACGAACTGGTGGCGGATCCTCATTTTTCACCCACTCCAACCTCATAACCCTACGTTTATGACGCGCCGAAGCTCACCGGTGTGGTGTACAGGGCTCATTCATAAAATTGAGCAAAAATAGGAAATTGGTTTTCTGCGCGAATGGTGCCTTCAAAATGAGCTCAACGGCTGAACCCGATCAGCGGGACGTTGATTTCGAGAAAAGGTACCATTCCAAAATTTTTCGTCCTCAAGTCCTCGCCGTAGTCACTCAAAATCAGGCCAGCTGAAGAAATCATCCTTTCCGCGTCAACTATGCCAGGGGGTGCGCAGAGGTACTTTTCGGTCAATGAGGAAAGGTGAGGGTACGAAGAAGGATATTGATTATTTTATTTTCTTTCGATGATTATTTTACGATCTTTTTTCGATAAATATTTGCTTCTTTACCTTCCTCTTGTGCCAGTCAACCGTTTTTATATCAGTCAGAAGTAAGCAGATGGGGCGAAAATCACCCAATATGAGTATCAATCCCTCACATCGATTTCGTAAATACCCGTGAGTTCCTCTCTAATCCACTCAAAACAGGATTGCCCGTACGATCAATACACATTGTTTTCTGGAGCCAATCCTACCCTCATTGCGCCATAAGGGGTATGGTATACTTTTGCGACACACTGTCGCGTCGCTCCGCACAGCAACAGCGACCGCCTGTCGCGGACCTCCTACTCTTTAAAGGCAGTGGCCGCGATCAAATATGTTTGTCGTCTTTTTCCTCTAAACCCTTTTTCTGGTCTCGAGTAGTAGGATCTAAAAAGAAAAATCGCGAAAAACCGCTGTTTTAGCCAAATTCTAAAGCCTGAACTTTCTTGTCTTTTGATGGTGGATGAGCTCTTCCACATCATCGGCACCGATGACCTCTTATATCAAGAACATCAGCTTATTGGAAAATGAATTTTAATCAATGAACCTTCGGATTTATGTACACATCTAATCAAAAACATTGACTGGAGCGCTTTCTTTCATTGCTCAACTGCTTTATTAGGTAAATTAGCATTTATTTCTTCCTCTGAATGTCGATGATTTTGACTGCTCGGCATGAGACGGCGATCTTTTTGGTCATCGCTGTGCACGTGTGCACGAACTGGCATTTTTGGGCCTTAGAATCTCTATTTCTAGCTCTTTTTCAACCTCGCTACCTTCATAGTTTTTCAGCTGTGTTTGATCTAAGCTGATTTTTGTAATTTTTTCGATAACGTTTTTCATCGTGACCACTGCCTTTAAACCTGTCGCTGTCGCAGTGTGTTGCAAGCTTCGGCCCGCGACAGCGACAAGCTTCGGTTCATTCGCAGTATGTCATCCCTCCGCAATACGTCGCTGTGACGGACGCGCGATAACTGTGCCTACGACGACTGATGCCGTTGTTAAGATGCAGGTCCCGCAGCGATTTGTGCTAGATTGCATGCATGTCGGTCATTACAGCGGCAAAGTATACCATACCCCTAACACCATCATACTTTTGCGATAGCGGCAAATGTCGCGATTATCAGCAGAAAAAGGAGAAATCAGATGTCGGATAATGCTATCAGACATCTAATTTCTCACTTTTCTGCTGATAATCCGTGGCATCCGCCGCTATCGCAAAACTATGAGTAGGGTGTAGGAGCCTTTCAGAGTGACAGAACTCGCTGTCGCGGTGACGGTGTGACTGATGGGTGGGGGTGCTACGCAGCGCAGAAATTTCTTGGATATTCAGTATCCGAATCATTATCCGACTCATGGCACATTTCGGTGATTTAGATTTCGGATCATTCGGATTTTGACCTCTTTTCGGTGAACCGGATTTTTGATCATTCGGATTTTGACATTTTTTTTGGCGATTCGGACTTTGGATCATTCGGATTTGGACACTATTTTGGTGATTCGGATTTTGGATCATTCGGATTTTGACGTTTTTTCGGTGAATCGGATTTTGAATCATGAAAATTTCGGTTCATTCAAATGGATGTCCGAAAATGAGTGAGTCGGATCCAATGTATAATTGCTACGGACTACGCGAGTTGTCGCGTCGAAACACCGCCTACATTTATTTGACGTAAAGTCCGTCCGAATGAGACTGTCAGCCCACGGGATCGGCGTACGTGTCGAGCAAACGTCGCAAAAGCATTTTTCGGAGTCTGTCAATCGATCAGTAGGAATATTGGACATAAAACAGAGGAATACCCCAGTCAGCCGTTTGCAGCCAAGAAAAGGCTCGTCCGAAAGATGCCTTCGCTAAGGCCGCTCGACACAAACGGCGGCCGCGTGGGCGGACAGTTTCTTTCGAGCAGACCCTAACGTCGTCATGGATCCTAGGAATACTTGGCGTTCCCCATTAGAGGTTTTCGCTGACTCAGTGCACCTACAATACCCGCGCTAAGTTTTATAAGAACTGGGAGCATCTGGCAAATTTGGCAAAAAAGCGTCCGATGGATGTAACTTTTTCAAACGAAGGCGTTTTTGGATTCTGAAAACACTATCATATTCACAGTTAGAATCCCTACATAATGATGTGCATTGAAGACCGAAGTTCCCTGAAATCGCTGTTTTCGAGTAAAATTGTTTTTGCGGTCGTTTCACAGAAACGTCGCGTGTGCGGCGAAACTCTGAGTAGTAAATGTACAAGTAATAGAAGAGCAATCTCTATGTTTTCTCCGTGAATTAGATGAAAGTGGGGCAATCTTGAGATCTGTGCAGATTGAATTAGCGAAATCCTTCACTAAACGCTCTCGTGAACTTCCTGAAAAGTCGAACTTTTGTTGCGAAAGCCCCAGACCGATAAATGGAGGACTTCGAAAATTCGATTTGCACAGATCTTAAAATGGCCCCACTTTCATCTAATTCACGCAGAAAACATATAAAATGCTCTTCTACTACTTTTACAATTACTACTCAAAGTTTCGCCGCACTTTGACGTTTTTGTGAAACGACCGCAAAAACAAATTTACTCGAAAACAGAGCGATTTTAGGGAACTTCGGTCCACAATGCACATCATTATGTAGGAATTTGAGCCGTGAATACTATAGCGTTTTCTCCTCCAATCTGAAAACCTTTTGATTTGAACATGTTACATGCATCGGACGCTTTTTTGCCAAGTTTGGCAAATACTCCCCGTTTCTACAAAACTTAGCGCGGGTATTGTATGTTATAGCTTATGACACCGAGTGTGCGCCAGAGTCCAACAGGCAACGCAAAGTATCATTAAGATCCATGCCGACTGTACGATACTTCCAATTGACGACAGCGAAAGAGTAAGTTTGAGGCCTTTTACAAACTCTATGAAATGTGGCGAAATTGACACGAACAAGAGACGAAAAACACTGAAAGTGAATATCTTTCCAGGTATGAGATCACACAATTTCTAGGCACCCTCCGGCAAGGGTCGCACTAATAGTGCGCTAGCTCAAACTAAGTGCGCCTATTTTATTACCAAACGTGCACCGTATTTGCACCAACATACAATAAGGTGGACGAAGTATCAATGCGATCCGTGCCGTTTATGATACGCATGCACTATCACCAGGGATGTGCGGCAAACGATTTTGAGATTTCGACAATCGGCAAAAACCTCGTCCTTTAGATTGACCCAAAAGATATTCACATGTGCCGCTCTACTTTTTTCTTTTCTTTTCCAATACTTATGTCAACATTCTAATAATCCCGATTCAAGCGAATAGTTCCAATTTGAGGCATCAGATGAATAGATGGAAGACAAGTGAGACCTCATGGAAAATCAAAGAAATTGCAGCTGTGGCTTTGCGAGGGAGCCGCTTCGGCTTCTACAGGCGCCGAAGCGGCACTATCGCGGAGTCGCAGCGGCAATGTCGTGGCAGACCCACGATAGGGCCGCTGCGGCTTCGCGGTAGTGCCGCTGCGGCCCCGCGATAGTGCCGCTGCGGCTCCGGTATAGTGCCGCTGCGGCTCCGCAATCGTGGCTGCGCTCTAACAAAGATAGGACCGACTCCGAGCAATTCACATGAAATGTGTCATAATACAACTGGGTGGTACTACGAACAAAAATACACTTTTGCGGTGCTTAGGTCCTCTGTCTGATAGGGATTCTTGTAATTACGACCTGGGAGATACGGGATGTACCTCAAACTTGGGTTATTGAACCGGCAACAATCTCGTTCTACCACACAACGTAGTGGACGCGGGTTCGCTGATGCATCCTCGCGGAGCCCGCGTGGTTCTAACACGGAACTGCCGCGGTATTGTCGCGCAATTTCGCGGCGTCGTTGACCCTCAAGACACTGCAACAGAATCTTCACGACACAGTAGTCATCACGGAGCCGCTGCGGTACTACCGTGAAACTATCGCGGCACAGGCGAGGGTCACGTTACTTTCCTGGCGCTGCCGCTGCAAACTTTCTCAGAGTCCCTGCCCACGTGTGGCACAAATGCTTCCTGCTTCTTTCAGCTGCACCAGAGTCTGTCAAATCTCTGAAACAGAAACTAAAACACTACTTTGAAAATGGACTATCTTTTGCACTACATCCAGCAGAAGTAAATTCTTTCCGAATGATCATCCATCAGTTGTTGAGTCCCAACAGATTAAATAATGGCAGCTCAATGCGACAGTGAGAATGCGTCAGTGAATAGAGGGTGGGAGGGGGATTAAGAACACGTGAAGACTACATTCTCGGCCATGAAAGCACGGTAGACCCAGATAATGAAACACCGTTTTTCCTTTTATAGCGTACTATAGACAGCGCGAGGCAGTATAATACTTTGCGTGGGCGGCGATCAAGACCAAGCGCTGTTCATAGAGACAACCAGAAATGCTTGGAGGCAGTCAGCTTCAAGGGTAGCGGGGCGGCGTCCACGATTCGCTGTAAGCACGGGCTCGATCAGAGTTCGCCGATGGGCGACGCGGCAGCATGAGGTGCGTCCGAATGAGAATGGCGGCCCATGCGGCCGGCGTGCTTGGCAGGCGGCCGTCGCGTTCGCCGCTCTCGGACGAGCATGCGAAAAGTCCCCACCGCCATCGACTACGAACCGGGCCGGCACCGGCTGGCATCAAGCACTGCGCCGATAAATCAGCCCTGCAGACGTGGGGAGAGGGAATGGCCGTCGTTGAAATTCAACACTCGTCCGAGGGCGGCAAATGCGACGGCCGTCTGCCAAGCGCGCCGGCCGCGTGGGCCGCCATTCTCATTCGGGCACACTTTACAATGAAGAATCTACCATGCGTCGCCGCACAATCAATTGTCCTCCTTTGCACGTTACCGCAGAGTACAGTTACAGAGTGCAGGGGCGAAAAATATTTGCGAATGATGAATGTTGTAGTCTACTTTACTAAAAAAAAGTATACACCTACAGACGAAGCAGGAGCGGTCGGTTGAAGAATACTATGCAAGGGGCTCAATGACTCGTTCGTCACCCCCCCCCCCTCCCAAAAAAATGACCATGAAAATGGAGTTTATAAGGAAAACTCAAGAAAAAAGGTGTTCAGATCTATTCTAAAGCAGCACCGCTACCGCTAAATTCATTACCCTCCACTGAAAGTGAAAAGTCTATTTTGCCTATACTGATCAATTCATCCTTTCTCAGCAGGAAAGGCGGGCCCATTATAGGCTGAAAATCTGGTTTTCGCTCAAAATGAGGGTTTTCTCAGCGTATATGTTATGCAAGTTAGGTTCTGGTTCATATCAAGAACATTATCACAGCAAAATGCAGTTGCTTTTTTGCCCTAACTTCCTTATCACCAGTTATACATCTTTAGGGCCCACCGCTTCGCTGCTGGTGATGATCGAAATTGAGAGTCCACTAGATCTGCTCCTGAGTTTGTAGCTGCAGAAAACTCGAAATCAGAATCCATCGTGAACGCTTCGCCCACGCGTCCACGCATGCACGCTTATTTACTAATATTAGCAGAATAAATATTGTGAGATTGTGAACACATTTTTATCCTTTATCTTGTTCCAAAATGGCCAGGCGGCGAAGCGGAAAACAAATAAGTCAAAACTTCCGGATAATATTAAGCGAACGAATGGAAATCGGCTTACCCCTAGTGCCTACATGGCCGCGAGCATAGGCTGCGTCTTTTCAATGTTTTGTCGAGTTTTGCCGGAAAAATTACAAAAATTTCTGCAAACGACAGACGGCAGAAAAGTCCCAAAGTAGCCGGCAAACGACAAACGACAAACGGCGAACAGCAATCGCCGCATATCCCTGACCATCACTCAACGCTGCAGTTATGACATACCGTGCGTCTGTTTGAGCGAGTCGCCTTTTTACCAAGCTATAGAGCGTGAGATATGTACGCAACGGTGAAGGCAACTCCCTCCCCATGTCACAACTACTAGTCGCAATGCAGATGTGCAGGCGATGAGTAATTGTGCGTAGAACCGAGAACCGAGATTCTGACATAGAGATTGAGCCACGCAAATATAGAAACACAAAGAACCAATCTGCACGGGCATGCATCAATCCGCGTACGGGCTGACCACTGGTATGGCTTTGAAATAATGGAAACAGCGCAAAAATCTGTGTCATCGAAGTTCACGCGCCAAGATCTTTGAGGAACCATTAAAGGCACAGTACAAGTTCGCAACAGTTTCTTGCTCATCTTGGAAGGAAATTTGTGCAGATCACAATGGTTTATCCGGAATCGCTAAGAGCCCACTACGAACAAGGTTATGGCCCCTCAAAAATTACGGATTCGTACGATGAGAAATTCGTGGACGAGTTTTCTCGGACCTGTTTTTTGTCGTCGTTAGTAACCATCGTACCGGAGCAGACTACACCCTAAAGCTAGAACGATAAAAAATGGGAGAATTATATTTCAAAATCCATGGCGCTTGTCGTCCCTATCGAGTCCGAAAACCTTCGAGTCGGCGAACGGAATGGGTACTCCATTTTTCTCGCTTGTGCCGGAGAGTTGGGATTCCGCGTTTGGCAGGGTTGCCAAACGCGGAATCTCAACTCTTCAGAAAAAAGTACACACTGAGGCCGGACCATAATACGAAATTTTACCCACGAATTCGGTTCGCGCCTTTCCTTTTTTCTGCATCTTTGCTTGTCGCAACAGAAAATGTATTTTTTAAAATTCTGGAATAGTGTAGAATAATATAATATCTTCTCTCTCGTGTGTTTTATTGTCAGTTAACAGTCAAAAGAGGTGCCTTCTGGCGAAAAAATGAAAATCATGCAGAAGTGGTCGTTGAAGAGATAGCAAATTCGACACCGAGAAGTCGGATTTTCGAGTAGTGCGATGAGCGGATATGAAACGCAAGTAGACTCTGTTTCATTCCAAGTGAACTCATGTTTTCGGCTACCACAGAGCGGAGCGGTGGCTTTTTCGTCGAAACCTCCTTATCACTAGTTATATTTCACCGAGGCCCACCGCTCCGCTGCTGGTGATAATCGAAATCAGCAGGTCACTAGGAATGTATCAGAGCTTACAGACCAGGGGTGTGCGTAAATGAAATTTTAAATTTCGTAAATCGTAAAACGTAATTACGACAAAACCACCGTAAATCGTAAACCGTAAATCGTAAATCGTAACCAGCAATTAATAAAAATAACCACTAAATATATTATTACTGTGGTGAGACAAGAGAAACTAAATACTGTCCACTGTTTCACGTATCAAGTACATATTAGGTTGCGTTCATTATTTCACAGCTAACCACGTTTAAAGGCACAGGTCACACAAAAAATTAATCTTCAGATTTATTGTTCATCTTGAAGAGAGTCACACGCCGGCCACAGGGATATCTCTGGAATCGTCCAAGACCCCCTTTGAATAGAGTTATGTCTCCTCGAAGATGCCTAGATTTTAAGGGTGAAAAATTGGTGGACGAGTTGTCTCAGGCCTGTATTTCTCTTCATTCGCAATCGTTGCCCGGGAGCCAGCGAGGATAAAGAGACAGCCCAGAAGTGGACTGAAGAACGACGAGTTGTTGGAATTCATCCATCCATCAAACCGCTATCGAGTTCGAAAATCTGGTAGGAGTTCGGACCTGTGGTGGTCGCTTATATCTCGCTTATTTGTAGGGATTGAGATCTTGCATTTGGCGTGTGTTATAAAGTGAACCATAAGCGGCTATATTATGAATGTATGACATACTTGACTTGGATCGAGCTTGGTTTCCGCTTTTACGCAGTATGTCCGCATCTTTGACAAGGTGAGTCCAGTCCGAGTTGCGAGCCACATGCCCACTCTGTCACAATCTTCAGCCAAAATTTGAACAAAATGATCCATTAGGTCTTTAATTCATCTCCTACGGAAAATCTCAGCCTTCTATTGCCTTTCAATGTCAGAGTGATTTTGAAATCTTCTTTCTCCCTCATCCGTTTAAAGGCAGTGGTCACGATCAATATATGCTTGCATTCCTTTCTTTCTCCACTCCCCTGAACCCTGTTCCGGGTTTCGAGTAGTTTGACCAATGAGAAAAAATCGCTAAAAACAGCTGGTTCTGAGCCACATTTGAAGCCCTGAACATTCTTGGGTATTTTGATGGTGAACAGGATCACTCCACATCATCGGCATCGATGACCTAAATATAAAGAACATTAGCTGGTTTGAAATTGGAATTCAATCAATCAACAATATCCCCTCCGGAACCTGACGAGCTCAAATATTTCTGTCGTCATCTAGTCAAAACAATGAATGAAGTATTGCTTCTATTGTTCAACGGTTTTTATTAGGTTCATTTGCATTTATTTCTTCCCTTTAATTTCCCGATAATTTTTTTGAATTTCTTCAAAGTTTTTCAGCTGTTTCCGATCTAGGCTGATTCTTATGTAGTTTTTTTCTGATTACGTTTTTCATCGTGACCACTGCCTTTAAAACTTAATGCGCCTAGCGTCCACGCGGCCGTTCCTACACGTGACTCGGAAGCACACTCAGAGTGTGTTTCACAGAATGATCCTATGGTCTTTCTCAGTATTTGACTTAACAGTCGAAGTCATCTGGCCTTGAGATTGCCGCTTGAGGTGGCGTGGGGAGACACACAATGGCACATTCCTGGTGCTAAGCGATTGTAAACTGGCGCGAATTTCTGTTGTAGAGGTCTTCGTTATGACATAGTTTCGGGCCGTAAATATCCAAGCAAAGCTTCTAAACAGCTTCTTCTGTGTGCAATCCAACCTTTCCAGTTACGACTTCGGTGTTGCCCACATCTCTGATTCCGTAAATCATGATTGGCGAATAGCGTATATAGTTCACTGCAGGCAGAAAAGCGCGGCAGTGCGGTTGCGTATTTTCACTCTGCATACCGTAAGTTGCGGGCGTCGCGCCGTATATTTCCTGGAGTTCAAAAAAACTTCGGAAACGTTGAAAATCACTGACTTCTCCTTAACTCACAAACGTTATCAATATGTCAATAGTCTTTACCATTGATACACGCAGAAACAACAAGAAAACGTGCAGTTTTTCTCTGGAATTTCATTTTCTGAACTTGTTCATCTTTTTTTCTTGATATTCCCAGGTGTATCTATGATGCCAAAGATTTCCAATGTATTGATAATGTGTTTGTGGGGAAATCTTATCGTCTTTTTCATCGTTTCCCGGTATTCTTTCTCCAAAATTCAGGGAAAAAATATAAACCTGCTTACGATTGCGGCGCGACTTCGTAAAACCTACAGAATGCTTACAAGGGAGGTGTTTAGAGGTCAAACGCATCTAGCGAAAACGACTACTATCGTTAGTTTCCTTCTGGCTCAATAGTGCAAAATTGCGCAGTATTCCGCCCAGAGCTGCAAGTTCCAAGAAGTTGATGGAGTATTTTTCAGCTTCGCGAAAAGCTGCCACTTTCCTTTTTCCATCCGCCATTTTTTTCCTTGAAGTTTCCAAAATTTTCTGGATTTAGCTCAAAATTTTATGTAGGGAATATCTAGGGTGGGGAACACGAATCTGGGGTTCATTCGTCGAATTTTTGAGGTTTACTGTAGGTTACGGTAAGTAACATGTCCTTTAGTGGGCAAAACCCATTTCAAGGTTCTAGTAACAGAGGGCAATTTCGCTGCGGCTCGCTTCTCTGCTGGTCTCCTTATCAGGCAATCGCCCGGGGTGCGTACCAGTTTCAAAGAGGTTCTCGAAAAACAGAACCCGCCCCGGAATGGTCCTCCAGTCGCGTGCCTGATAGGTAGCAGCACGTTAAGGCAGCAAACAAGCCTGCCGCAATGGTGAAGTCTACAAAGCTCAACAAGGGAGAAACTTTGCCACTTCGGACTTAAGCCGCTTTTTGAACAATTGTTGCACCGAGTGGGAAGCGTTAGTTAATTTTTAGTTGTTTTCTTTTTTTTCTTTAGCTGCCGATAGTTTAATCGATGCATTGCTAATTCAGTACTCAATGCAGTTATTGGCAATAAACATGAATGAATGAATGAATATTTTGAAAATCGAAAAACGAACGTTAAATTCGATTTGTACACCCCGAATAGCCCCGTGTACAAATTTTGAGTGGAATCTGAGATTTTCACCAAACTACGGTATACCCACCGCAATCTACGGTAATCTGCGGAAAAATCGATAAACGGGACTCTAGATCTGTGTTTACCTAAATAACTCGCAGAGAACGATTTTATGACATATCTATGAGAGAAATCTGGAAATTGCGAAAGTAGCGTTTTTCCCTTGAAATTTTCCCTGGTCGGGGAAGCTTTTGGAACAAAATTTGCCGGAAAACTCCGGAAAATCGACTACTAATAAAGATTCGTGATCAGCGTCCTGAAAAACCCTCTGGGAGAATTTGAAGTCAAATCTGGAACATTCTTTCTGAACGCTTCCAAAGCCCCCAAATCGGTATAGATGAACGCCAACTGAAAATCCGTACAAGTCCGAAACGCTGTCAATCTGGTGCTCAGAGGGGCTGTTTTGGGCGTTGAACTCCATTTATGAGGTCCGTTTCCGGATTATCCGAAAACTAATGCGCTTTTGTGGAAGGTACAAAAAGCACAAAAAACGACCTTTCAAGCTTTCCTTGGAACCTGCAGCTCAGCTGGATACTGCGCAGTTCTACTATTGAGCCACAAGAGATACTACGTACTAGTTGTTTTCGCAGATGCGTTTGACACTAAGCACTTCCCTTGTTAGTGGAAATACGCAAGCGCAAAACCGCCTTTTACCGTCAAGCTGTGGACTGTCCGTAGGTAGGTGCGCAATTTGATTTTCAAGTTATGATAGGTGTAACCTAAAAATACTTCTGCTGGGGGAACTGTCAAAAGAAGCCAGCTTTCGAACCCCACATTTCATATTCGCATTGTGACTTTCTATCGTTCTGCAGCATTCAGCCAAAATAGCAGAAATCACCATAATTTTGACACTGAACGGTACAGGTTATAGTAAAATTCAAAGTGTGGAAGGTTTCTCAGAGCACATACATCTGCTTATATCTGTCGTCAAAAGAATCGTTCACGGCCTTGCGTTGATACTCAGTGAATAGCATAGTGCCGTCGACGTACTCCGATTCGACAAGGTGTGCGTGTGCGCGACGCGCAATGTCGAGCGCACGCAACTACATTTTAAATCGAAATCCGGACTCAAGCGTGCGGCGTTGCGCTTCCCGGGACCTCGCCGCGCCATCTGGCGCATGCCACCCTTTGATGATTTTAGTGGCACTTGTCGATGTCATTAAAGGCACAGTCCAAGCTGAGGGACGAAATTTGGAGATTTCCCACAGAATCGTGAAGTAGACCCACTCCATGTAACGGGTTTTTCGATTCCTCCGGACAAGCGAGATATAGGAAGAAGTTACCCGTGGCGCCCACATCAGGATCTCTCATCCAGGTCGGCTCGCATAAAATCGGTTGCAAAAAGGACAGAATTTAAAAGTCTCCGGACATTTCCTCCATCAACCTTCTGAAGCCTGACTATTAGAGGCAGTATACACGCTCAAAAATGATATCAATTTTATGAAATGAATCAATCGAAGGTCTGAAGCTGTTAATATTCAGAGATAACGATGAAAAACCGGAAAAAATCAACTGAAATGATGATATAAATTCGTCTGTCTCTGGCATTGGTCCAGAAGTGGACGAGTTTTATTTGGTTGGCTGAAATAGTGGAGCTTAAGCGACAAATTTTGTTGGCGCTGGACGATTCAGTAGTGAACTGAAGTAATCCTTCCATATTGGCAGCGTCGCATCACCAAACGCAACTCCATTGGTAGTGTTCAAGACAGGAGGGAACATCTCTTCATCTTCCCGCTATACTGTCGCAGCAACGTGTAGGCTTTCTTCGGATTCTTCTCCTCCCAAGCCTTCTCAGACTCCTTGGCTCTACACGTCATGTGCTCTCGTTCGCGGTCACTTTGAAGCTGCCGACACTGAGTAATCCTTCCTCCTCAGACGCTCTCCTCCACGAAAGTTTCCTGCAGTTCGGAGAGCACATACTCTGTTGTAGGTAGATGTTGTTTCTTTGAGACGTAGGCGAACTTCTTCTTAGGCTGTACAACCGAGTGCCTCTTTCAGAAGCGTCCTGGATGCAGTTGACAAAAGAATCCGCGTCGCAAAGTTTCTTCTTAGTCCGTACTCGATGTGAATAGAAACTTGGTTGTCGGAAATTCCTTCTGCACTCTTCATCTCTGAGACTTGTCATGTCAATCTGAGACTCTGGAGGCTGAGCCCCTCGCTTCCTCTTATGAATCCTCGCAGTGAAGTTCAACAGAACAGGACGGTGATCCGAATCGAATGCGACATCCCACACAGCTCTAGATCTTCAGAATGTCCGATGCACTGGAATATTCCTCGTCAGGACATAGTCAAGCTGTAGTTTCAAAGTTGTCATCTTCCGCTTCCGCTGCTCTTCTGGAGATAGCCGGGTTGGTCCCTGCCACGTAAGCTGATGGCGGCGATGATTCCTCTTGAATGTCGATGCAAAATCTGACCACTGCGATCACAAAAGTCGACAAGGCGGTAGCCATTGTCCGATGTTTGCTCCACTTGGAAGAACCATTTACCGAGTACTTCGGATTCCTGATCAAATCCCATCTTCGCATTTGCGTCAATCCCCACGACAACAGCATGTTGACAAGGTAATCTGGCCAGCAACGTATTAAGTTCCTCATAAAACGCATCCTTCGAAATTTCTTCGGCGGTTTCAGTGGGCGCATGAGCACTCACTATCCACAGATTGAATCCTCTGTGATCCCGCAGTCGTACGAATGCATTCCGACACGACGTTGAGCCGAACTCCTTGACCATGCCATTGAAATCCTTCATACAGCTATTGCACAGCCTCCCTCTCCTACTCGTCAGCGTTACCGCAGTAGATGGTGTACTCTCCGACGCTGATGACGGGTCTATCGCGGGGGCGGGTTTCCTGCAAAGCAGCAAACGGTGCATGGAAATAGCTCAGAAGTCTGGATAGCGCAGTTTTTTGGATATCACTCGACGGCGATCGACAGTTCAGGGTGGCGAAATTGTGGCAACTGGCCAAAGACTCCATGACTCCTAGGTACGGATCCTAAGGTGTTATGGACCAGAGGCCTTAGTGTGCCGGACAGCGACACCTTTATGCAATGTGCGGGATACTTTCGCGATATGGTTAGGTTGGCCACGCTATATCGCTCGAACGTTCCTGTGTACACTCAAACGTCTGCTGGGTTCAGTAGAAAGCAGGGGCACCAACGAGCAGGTACCAACAGACTTGTATACCACACCCCTCGTTTCGAAGTATGCCGCAGCCTATGGACTTCGTCTTCGTCCCGACAAATGCAAGCAGATGTGGGTCTCTCAGAGGCCTTCAACTGGGGTTTGTGTGGACGGACAACGTATCGAACTGGTGGACGATTTCTGTTATTTGGGCTGTTTGCTGAAGAACGATGAAGTGAAGTTATGCAGCGGATATTCGACAACGATGTGCGAAAGCTACGTCTGCATTCAATTCTCTAACCAAGTGTTTGTGGTCTACCACCATCGCGAAGGAAGTCAAGTTGCGCGTCTACCTATCCGCTATTCGCCTATCATGATGTACGGATCGGAGACGTGGGCAGCACCGCTTACCGAAAACGCAGATGGAGAGGTTGGGTTGCACGGAGAGGAAGCTTTTTAGGCGATTGCTTGGATATTTCTGGCCGCGTATATGCCATAACGAAGACCTTTAAAAGGAAATCGACGCAGTACATCAACGCTTGACTTGACACGAGGAGGTGCCAGCATCTCCTAACGCCATCTCAAGCAGCAATGGAAAGTCGACTTCGACTGCTCGGGCATATACTAAGAAGAACGCCGGATCGTCTCGTACAACACGCTTTAAAAATGCTTCCAAAATCCTGTCTGGAAACGCAGCCACCTGGGCGTAGGCGAAAGTTCTGGACGGATGTGGTTAAGAGAGGATTTAAAGTCACTCGGCATCGAAAGACTGTTCAGGCGCGATGTTTCGATTCGCAGGAAATGGAATAGTGACTGCTGAATGGAATGTGTTCAAATTGTGGCTGAAGACCGTGAAAAGTGGACACGGCTGACTACTATGTAGGACGGCACACCTCGGTGAAGATGCGGAATGACCGCGTCAGGCGAAAGCCAACCGATTAAGTCAAGTAAGTCAATTGTGACTTTCATCGTTCTGCAGCATTCAGCCAAAATAGCAGAAATCACCATAATTTTGACACGCCATCCCGTACAGGCAAATTCGTGTTGAAGGTTTCTCAGAGACATACATCTGCTTATATCTGTCGTCAAAAGAATCGTTCACGGTTTTGCGTTGATACCAGTGAATAGCACAGTGCCGTCGACGTACTCCGATTCGACAAGGGTGCGTGTGCGCGACGCGCAATGTCGAGCGCACGCACCACATTTTAAATCGAAATCCGGACTAAGCGTGCGGCGTTGCGCTTCCCGAATCTCGCCGCAGCATTCATGCATGCCACCCTTGATGATTTTAGTACCTCGTCGATGTCATTAAAGGCACAGTCAAGCTGAGGGACGAAATTTGAGATTTCCACAGAATCGTGAAGTAGACCCACTCCATGTAACGGGTTTTCGATTCCTCCGGATAAGCGAGATATAGGAAGAAGCCACCCTGTGGCGCCCACATCAGGATCTCTCATCAGGTCGGCTCCGCATAAATCGGGCGCAAGGACAGAATTTAAAAGTCTCGGACATTTCCTCCATCAACCTTCTGAAGCTCAATTATTAGGCAGACACGCTCAAAAATGATATCAATTTTATGAAATGAATCAGAAGGTCTGAAGCTGTTAATATTCAGAGATAACGAAAAAAACCGGAAAAAATCAACTGAAATGATGATATAACGGTTCGTTCTACATTGGCCCAAAGTGGACGAGTTTATTGGCATTGGCTGAAATAGCGGAGCTAGCGACAAATTTGTTGGGATAACGACGCTAATGTATTCGTACGACCCTTTCTGGAACGCTTACGACGTTAGAAGCGTAAAACATGAGCCAAAATGACCGTAATCGAGCATTGAACATTGGGGTGTTAAACGCGATTTAACAGGCGTTAAGTTCGCGTTAAACGCGAGTTTAAACACAACAGAATCAGAGTAGGACTCCTAATAGTTGCGGGAGAATTCGCTCTAGTTTCACCCTAACATCCCTCAGTGGTAGGCATTTGTGCATTTGTTACACTTTTAATGATAACGCCTCGAAAAAGCGACAATTGTAACCTTTGTTACGAAAAATAGCGATTCCAAAACGTTTTCCGGTCTGTCTTCTCTAAAATTATGACATGTCGCATCCTCGCGGTAAGTTCGCGTTTAACATACTCTCGCAGACAGCACGGAAATAGTGCTGAAATGCGAGAGGAACTGGCGGTTAACGAAAACTCCTCCCGAGGAGTTTTTGGATGTGGTTAGCAAGATACAGTAGGAACAGTTTTGACCATCTATACTAAGGGCAAGTACGAGTTTAAATCAATGCAGAGGGTTAAGGAAGTTTGATAGCACTGTTAGCCATTTTGATCAGGACGTCAGCCTATCTTTAAAACTGAAAGGTGTTTCAGGGATAGTCTTTTAACGGCTTCCGCCAAGGAAACGGGCGATGAGGATCAGAAAACAAAAGCAGGGATCATTGCTGAAACACGTTGGCCGTCTTCTATGGTGGCACTAATCAATCCTCTCCCAATCAGCTGTTGATTTTTGGCGAGCGCCGACACTTCTCCCCTTTTTCTATTTTCTTCCGAAACTCTTCGCTTTGCTGTTTTTTTAGTTTCATTTTCATAATTCATTGAATTCAGCACAGGCTATGCTGGGACGTAGTAAATTGTGCTTGCTCGCGTTTCGCCAACAGGTTTCCAACTTTTTTAGTGCAAAACAGTGAAAATTTCCAAGCCGCTGATTTTCAAGTGATTTGATGCTTTAGTAATGTTTAATCAGCATTAGTCGGGGCGTATCGGGCGAGTTTTGTGGGAAAGAAATGCGAACTTGCGTAAAACCAACTGTATTTGTTCTCCTTTTCTGCAAGATTCGTAATACTCGTACTTTCATTGCCAGATAAGTGCCATCGTGGCCTCTTATTTTTAAGGTCCGCGACATGTTTAAGTGCATTGGTTAGAGCCACTGAATTGTTTCAAATTCTTACCATTTGAAATATGTGCACAACACCACAGCTTATCATGATGCGCATATGAGTGTCTAACAGTGTTTCTATATATTTTCAGCACTAACTGCGGGTGGGGAATTAGTTTCATTTTGAGAAGACGGCAAACACTTCACAAATTCAACTGCATCAAAGACCGAAACCACACCTTTACCCCAATCTCGGACGCCAGACTTCAGTTGCACGCTTCCAAAAAAAAACACGTGAATTCTTTTTAAAGAACGAAAATAGACTGTCTAGTTTATGATCATTCTTATAAATTTTAACGATCCATTTCAGTTGAATACAGGACATTCTTTGAATTTATGCATTACTCGACGAGTTCCGGAATGTCTTTTTCGCACCTAGCGTTACCTTCCCAAGAACACCTTGTAAATAATTCATCCAGAAACTTTCAAATTTTCAATCGCTCAAAATTTCCTTTGGAGAATTTTTTTGTTTTTCAAAAAAACTTTTGTTAGAAAAAAAAACGATAACAAAATAACAACAAATGCAAACTTTTGTCAGAACACACGCATTTGATTGATTGAGGCTAATGATTAACCTAACATGTCTTTTCGAGAGTGGTCCTGAAAACTCACGGAGCTCATAAAAAATATGTACGAGAATTAGGATTCCTAAGGAAACATTCAAAAATTGCGTTCTGATCGTGTTTCGAACAAGCAAAAAATATTACGAAGTTACCTTTGAAAGCTCTTCCTAATGAATAAAATAAACAGCATTACTTGTATAATCTTTCCGATCCTCGTCTTTCCACCGTAAACGTCGTTCGTGTCGTGTAGAACTAAATACTTACGCGGACGAAGGTATACTGTATAATGTATGTGTAAGAGAGGGCTCGCTTGCTTAAACCGGCAACAAACCGTGGCACCTACGCCGGCCAGGAGGTGGCGGTTTCGTTCGCGTCGAGATTTAATTTGGCGGCTCTACTGCATTTATGTCGCGGTATGTTGGCGGCTTGGAGGTGGCGGTTTATTCGCGGCTAAAACCATTTACTACCACCCCAAAATTTTTATGAACGTGGATTTTGTGATGCTGCCTGAAGATGGCAAAGGTCACTGCTCAAATGGGCAATCCCCACATTACAGAATGTAAAAGACTCGTTTTCGCTCCTCAAAACTGATGTTATTTTCTGTTTAAAATCCGCATGCTTAGTTGCCATCTATCTAGGCTTCACCAATTAGAATATGTATATCATTTGATTACTAACACAATTTAATGTAACGCTTGAGCATCTTTACATCCTCTCCTTCTTCACGTGATTATTCTTCTTGAAATAAAATATATTAAGTATTTTCTACCTATTTCAAATTAATTATTACAATTTTTAGTAATTACTGGATTTCTTTATTACTGCATTCAATGATAATTATATCTAGTTTAAACTATTCTCACAAATCGAGAACACGAACGACGACGATTGGGGGAATGCCAACTTGCTGTCAATTTCCGATTTCTGCATTATAAAGCAGTAGAAGGAAAACCTAAGCTGGAGCTGAATTCCCGTTATAAACCTCACCTCGCCGCCATACCCAGTATGCAGAAGTTAATCCTTTACCAAATCGGTACCACAATTTGAATTTTTCTACCTTTCATACTCCTTTGCATTTTCAGTTCTGTCATACTTATATATCAGGTTGTCCATAAGTTCACCGTGCCACAATCAATTTTTTATAACTTTATTTTGTGAGACATAAATTGAATTCACAATTTAATGAAAATGTATTTCCGTTTTTTTTGTTATGAGTTAGTTATGGACTTATGACTTAATGTTATAACAAGATAACTCACCATTCAGGCAATGAAAACCAATATCGAGCAGTCTCTTTCAGCTATGGAATCTTCCAAAATGCAAATGTCTCTGAGCAGCTTTGGCTTTGGCCCTTTTTAAAAGAAAGTAGCCAGTCGTGGAGCCGTCTGTCGACTTGACGGCTCCATTTAAATGCTAAAATTCAAACTAATTTGAAAATAAAAACCAAATAGACTTTCTTGTAGAGCGAAAAATTTTCTTTTGAATAACACACATTGTACCTAAAATTTCATTTCGCGTAATTTTTAATTTAAAAACGGAGCACTTGAGGCGAGTGTATCGGACAACCTAATATTTAGGCAGTTCCGTTATACTTAAATATTTAAGACAACTATCACTATATGCAGCCCTAACTGCGCTCAGGTTGTTTGCCAAAAGGAACAGTAGTCGCAGAAAAAATTTTTGCGCCAAAAAGGCCGCACAGAGCAGTTTTTATTATACAACGCCGCGGCACCGTATATACACTTATTTCAATGATCCTGCCCTGTTGGAAATTTATACCATCCACCTGTAATGATTTTCAGAAGCTTAAAATTGTTCCACGACTGAAATAGCTTCTTAACGATGAACGAAACTGTAATGAAGGAATTGATTCATTAGTGCTTTTCTGAATGAATTAGTGTCAGAAGCGAAAAATACGGCGGATAAAATTCGTACCATTAAAAACCGAATTTAGATCGTCAGAGCACTTGTGTGAACACGTGCATGTTAACGAATGACGCACGAAGACGAACATTGCAGACGTAATTTATGATTACGCAGCAAGCGGCGGCAATGTCATCGCGAGATGTTTATGGTATTATCAACTTCGTTTAGTTCAAACAACTTCCTAACATTATTGCGTACTTGTTCAATGATTTTTTCCTTGTAGTTGCAGTTTTTTAGTCGTCCACTACGTGGTTAATCTTCAATGCTTCTACGACACGTTTAACTCTAAAATATCGATGTATTCTCCAAGATATAAAATGAAGGAAAATAAAGTTGACCAATCCACCTGAATTGCTGTTACTGATCAAACTTACAAAGCATCGATGCCTATTAGATTACTCAGTCTTTTTCCGGAGAAAAAAAACACCGACTCGCAATTCAAATGGTATGTGATCCATGGCGTGAGTCAGCGTAATTGCACAAATCGAAGATTTTTGCATGTTCATATGAAAGATTAGATGTCAAAATAGCGTTGACACCACCGAAATTTTAGATTGGGCTCTAGCTCCGATGCAAAATTTTCACAAACTCTTTCAGTCCGTATTTCTGGAGAAACCTGTATCTGGATATTCAGTATTATATTGCATTGCAATCTTACAATAATGAACATTAATAATATATAATAATAATACTAGAAATGCGTGGACAACCGCTAAAATATAATAATAATTTTCTAATCATCGGCTAACGGAATAATAATAATAATAATAGACCGGTTGTATCAGATCGATAGAAGCTGTCGCATTCTACGTTCATCAACTACCTTCGTTATCACGCGTGCCAAACGATTCGCAGTTACAATCTCAGATCAGTGTCACATGTCATTCCGGCGTAACTGACGTCTTCCTTCTACACGGAAGAGGTGATTCATCCAAGAAATGTGCTATGTTTCGCAATTGCCTTGGGCCCCAGCTATACTCCGACAGCGGAACGGTTACGTGGCTCAGTGCCGCAGCTTGCCGTGGTAATTTAAGCGTACACGCAATCCTGCGCTTAGTCCGGAAAAAAGCAGACAAGATTCACGAATTCGAAATGCATTTTGATGATTTGCACTGTCTCCATATATTTTGCAGCTTTCGTAGAATGTGTTTTCTGTTTAGATTTTTTTCTCGCAATATCTATTCACCCTGAATTAACTGAGAACAAACTGTAGATTTGAGATGAACTGGAATGCCACGAATTTCGGTCCTGCGGCGCGATACGAGCTATGTCTGCAGTTACACAGCTCGTACTGGTGAACGCGCGCACTTTAATGAATTCTAAAAATCAATTTTGTTACAGAACAGAGAAAGGGAAGGGTATATATTTTATAAGAAATTGGAGGAGCCAGCCATAAGATAATTCTAATTCGAAATCCAATGCATATTGAAGAACGCAAAGCGATGAGAAACATTTATCTGTGAAAGTTTCGTAAAATTAATATAGTACCTAGCTTGAAATAAATGTATTATTCCAAAGAGGCTCGAAATTCAAAAGTTCGTAAAGTTCGTCGAAAAAGTGCTCAAGGCGAGCTTATGAGAAAACTTCCTTCGAACTTGGCTCTCTGGCTAGCATTCGGTGCATAGCACCCTTCAGACCTGAAACACACATAGATGCTGGTTGCAGCACTGGAATCGTTGCTACGGCAGACTGGCCTGGTTGTCGCCGGAGAAGAGCCGCAACCACTCAATAAACGGTGCATCATACCGCTTTGGCGCTCTATGCCGAAGAAGGTGCTATGCACTGGCTAGCCAGAGAGCAGAAGTTCAGAAGGAAGTTTTGCGAGTTTTGGAAGGCACTTTCGACGAACTTTCGCGAACTTTGCAGATTTCAGCCCCTCTTTGGATAATAAACATTTCAAGAGCAATGAGGCTCCGCGATAGCAGTATTCTGCCATAGTCAAACTTCGTTGTTCAATAAGTTTCGTCGTTAAACACAATTTTGTGGTTCAAAATACACTTTATTATTTAGTATTAATCTCCTGACATTAATACACTTGCTGCAACGATCACCAATCTGTGGATCCCATCCAAGTGAGAATCCGTTTTGAAGCAAGTTTAAGAAAAAAGACAAAATACGTCTCAACAGCCGTTATGACCTCTTCGGTTGATGAAAACGCTACGGACAACGCTCAAATTTTGCTGAGAAAGCTTCGCATTCAAACGTGTTTTTGTTCCATTGTTAGCGAATGCGGCACCCATTGCGCACGCAGCTTTCTAAAACCCAAAGTCTCACTTAAATCATGGCTCACACTACCTATTGTGATGTGTATAGCCTGTACTGAATCTCTCTCAGTGAATCGACGATCTTCGAAAACCATATCCTGTATTTGGCTATGATTTCTGGTGTTGATGCGCTTTTTGACGTCCTTCACGTGGATCGTCTTCAAGGCTTCTACGACCACGTTTAAATTCAGCAACCCATCTTTCTACTGTTCTAAAGGTGAACAACCAAAATGGAGGTTCTAACATCCGATTCGTGATTTTTTGGTGCCACACCTTCCAAAAATAAGAATTTTATCACTGCACGATATTCACTTTTTTCCATTGCTGTGATACGGCGACATTAAATGGCTTGTAAACATGGAATGAATCGACAAATTGAAATGAAACTTCACATACGTTCATATGAAGAGTGTACCAACAAAAAGAAAAAATTTTGAGCTAGTAGCAACGCCCTCTCTTATCGAACGACAAATCATATTGAACAACCTGGTAGTTCAAATTTAGTACCAACATGGGATGTAACGTCGGCATGGATCTGAAGAGACTTTGCGTTCACTGTTTTGGCAAACCGCCCTATGCTAACATAGGTGCGCCGAGCGGCGCCAAGCCTCCAATTAGGGAACGCAAATCTCTTTCAGATCCGCGCCATGTTAAGGGGATGAAACTGGTTGGTAGAGAATCTCCATGCGACGACGTTTTGGTGATGTTAGGTTGATTTTCAATGCGAACTGAGAGTCGCAAATCTCAAAACTTTTACGGCCTCAATTTATACAAAAATGGAGCCTATTTAACCGTTCACAGTTGAAGAATCGCTTTTTTCTATACAGCAATGTCCATTCCATGCGGTACGTGTTTTTTGACTAAACCGTTATGTGGGGTAGAAAGGATGATTGCTTCGGTGAAGATTTACCGAGCAGTTGAGTGAGCAGGCGGCGCTGGGGCTTCTGGTGGTGCGGTGCGATAAGGCGCTCCCCGGAAAGAAGGGAATATGCTGGTTCAATCTCGCCCGGAGCTAAGCGTTTTGCGATCAACTCAGCACCTGCTGTGTAAGCTGCTCATAACGATGCTTTGTCTTTTTGCGACGTTGATCTGCAGTCACAGCAACAGCTTCCAAAAATCGTGTAGAACACAACTAGGGCATCATCTTGACAGGTCTACGACTGTTGGAATAGTCTCTGACGGTATACCTGTTTCATCCGTTATGCGGGTGAAAGGATGATTGCTTCGGTGAAAGATTTGCCGAGCAGTTCAGTGAGGGCGGCGCTGCTGAGGCTTCGGTGGTGCCAGTGCGATAAGGCGCTCCCCGGAAAGGGAACAGGTCTTCAATCTCGCCCGGAGCCAAGCGTTTTGCGATCAACTCAACGCATATGTGTAAACATGCCATAACGTGCACTGGGGCATTGGCTTTGCAGTTACGGCAAAAGGCACTTCCAAAAATAGTTGCCAAGACTTAACTCAGGCGTCATGCCAGCGGGTCTGCAGATTGTTTGAATGGTCTCCTCGACCGTATCATCTGTTTCATCCCGTTAAGCACGGGTGAAAGGATGGTGCTTCGATGAAGATTTACCGAGCAGTTGAGTGAGGGCTGGCGCTGGGGCTTCGGTGGTGCAGTGCGATAAGGCGCTCCCCGGAAAGGACAGGTCTTCAATCTCGCCAGGAGCCGAAGCGTTTTGCGATCAGCTCAACACTCTTGTGTAAACATACCATAACGTCCGCTGCGACGTTAAGACTGCCGAATTACAGCCAAAAGCTTTAAAAATCTTGCTGGGCTGCTAGGGCATCGTCTTGACTGGGTCTGCGACTGTTGGATAGTCTCCTGACGGTATACCTGTTTCATCCCGTTATGTGGTTGAAAGGGATGATTGCTTCGGTGAAGGTTTACCCAAGCAGTTAGTGAAGAGCGGCGCTGGGGGCTTCGGTGGTGCCAGTGCGATAAGGCGCTCCCCGGAAAGGAAATTATGCTGGTTCAATCTCGCCCGGAGCCAAGCGTTTTGCGATCAACTCAGCACCTTGATAACCAAACATGTACCATAAACTTGCACTGCGACGTTAAACTGCAGTTACGGCAAAAGCTTCCAAAAATCGTGCAAAGACTTAACTAGGGCATCATCTTCAGCCAGGTCTACGGCTAATTAGATAGTCTCTGACCGGTATACCTGTTTCATCCCGTTATGTGGGTGAAAGGATGAGTTGCTTCGGTGAAGATTGCAAGAGCAGTTGAGTGAGAGCGGCGCTGGGGGCTTCGGTGGTGCAGTGCGATAGGCACTTCCCCCCGGAAAGGGACAGGTCTTCAATCGCTCGCCCGGAGCCGGCGTTTTTGCGATCAACTCAACACCTTAACAACATGCCATAACGTGCACTGCGACGTTAAACTGCAGTTACGGCAAAAGCTTCCGAAATCGTGCTCAGACTGCAACTAGGGCATCCATGCTTGTGGGTCTACGACTGTTAGATAGTCTCTGACGGTATACCTGTTTCATCCCGTTATGCAGGTGAAAGGATAAATTCTTCGATGAAGATTTACCGAGCAGTTGAGTGAGGGCTGGCGCTGGGAACTTCGGTGGTGCAGTGCGATAAGGCGCTCCCCGGGAAAGGGACGAGTCTTCCAATCTCGCGGAGGCCAGAAGCGTTTGCGATCAACTCAACACCTTGTGTAAGCACCACCATCCAACGTGCGCCTGCGACGTTAAACTGCAGTTACGGCAAAAACTTCCAAAAATCGTGTAAGACTTATGGGGGCATCATCTTGACGACCAGGTCTACGACTGTTAGATAGTCTCTGACGGTAATACCTGTTTTCATCCCGTTATGTGGGTGAAAAGGATGATTGCTTCGGTGAAGATTTACCAAGCAGTTGAAGTGGGGAGAGCGGCGCTGGAGACTTCGGTGGTGCAGTGCGATAAGGCGCTCCCCTGGGAAAGGAATATGCTGGTTCAATCTCCTTGGGGGCCAAGCGTTTGCGATCAACTCAGCACCTTGTGTAAGCATACCTGCATAACGTGCACTGCGACGTTAAACTGCAGTTACGGCAAAAGCTTCAAAAAATCTTGTACAAGACTTAACTAGGGCATCATCTTGACGGGTCTGCGACTGTTAGATGGTCTTAAATGACCCAGTATACCTGTTTCATCCCGTTATGTGGGTAGAAAGGATGATTGCTTCGATGAAGAATTTTACCAAGCAGTTAGTGAGGAAACGGCGCTGGGGCTTCGGTGGTGCAGTGCGATAAGGCGCTCCCCGGAAAGAGAATATGCTGGTTCAATCTCGCGCCCGGAGCCAAGCGTTTTGCGATCAACTCAACACCTTGTGTAAACATACCATAACGTCCACTGCGACGTTAAACTGCAGATTACGGCAAAACTTCCCAAAATCTTGTAAGACTTAACTACGGGGCATCATCTTGACAGGTCTACGACTGTTAGATGGTCTCTGACGGTATACCTGTTTCATCCCGTTATGCAGGTGAAAGGGATGATTGCTTCGGGTGAAGATTTACCGAGCAGTTGAGTGAGGGCGGCGCTGGGGCTTCGGTGGTGCCAGTGCGATAAGGCGCTCCCCGGAAAAGGGACAGGTCTTCAATCTCGCCCGGAGCCAAGCGTTTATGCGATCAACTCAACACCTTGTGTAAACATACCATAACGTCCACTGCGACGTTAGAAACTGCAGTTACGGCAAAAACTTCCAAAAATCTTGTATGAGACTTAACTAAGAAATCATCTTGACAGGTTCTGCTGACTGATACGTCAGATAGTCTCTGACTGGTATACCTGTTTCATCCCAGTTGTGTGGGTGGAGGATGATTGCTTCGGTGAGCATTTTACCAAGCAGTTGAGTGAGAGAGCAGCGCTGGGGCTTCGGTGGTGCAGTGCGATGAGGCGCTCCCCGGAAAGTGGAATATGCTGGTTCAATCTCGCCCGGAGCCAAGGTTGGCGTTTTGCGATCAACTCAACACCTTGTGTAAACATACCATAACGTGCACTGCGACGTTAAACTGCAGTTACGGCAAAAACTTCAAAAAATCGTTGCAAAGACTTCAACTAGGGCATCATCTTGACAGGTCTGCCACGACTGTTATTAGATAGTCTCTTTGACGGTATACCTGTTTCATCCCGTTATGCGGTTGAAAGGATGATTGGCTTCGGTGAAGATTTACCGAGCAGTTGTGTGAAGGGCGGCGCTGTGGCTTCGGTGGTGCCAGTGCGATAAGGCGCTCCCGGAAAGGGAATATGCTGGTTCAATCTCGCCCGGAGCCAAGCCGTTTTGCGATCAACTCAACACCTTGTGTGAAACACTACCATAACGTGCACTCGCGACGCGTTAAACTGCAGTTACGGCAAAAACTTAAAAATCGTGCAAAGACTTAACTAGGGCATCATCTTGACAGGTCTACGACTGTTAGATAGTCTCTGACAGGTATACCTGTTTCATCCCGTTATGTGGGTGAAAAGGATGATTGCTTCGGTGAAGATTTACCAAGCAGTTGGAGTAGAGAGCAGCGCTGGGGCTTCGGTGGTGCAGTGCGATAATGAGCGCTCCCCGGAAAGGGAATATGCTGGTTCAATCTCGCTCCGGAGCCAAGCGTTTTGCGATCAACTCAACACCTTGTATAAACATACCATAACGTGCACTGCGACGTTAAACTGCAGTTACTACGGCAAAAACTTCCCAAAAAATCGTGTAAAGACTTAACTAGGGCATCATCTTTGACAGGTCTACGACTGTTAGATAGTCTCTGACCCGGTATACCTGTTTCATCCTTCCGTTATGCGGTTGAAAGGATGATTGCTTCGGTGAAGATTTACCGAGCAGTTGAAGTGAGGGCGGCGCGCTGTAGGCTTCGGTGGTGCAGTGCGATAAGGCGCTCCCCTGGAAAGGGACAGATGCTTCAATCTCGCCCGGAGCCAAGCGTTTTGCGATCAACTCAACACCTTGTGTAAACTTTTCGTAAACTGTTGGATTCAAACGTCGTCATTAATACTTGGTGGGCAGCGAATTATTCAAAGTTTCATGCGTGACGAGCTTCTCCTCGCGCCTCGGAAGCTTTCTTGACCGACCAGCTTCACTTATCCTATTGTACGCCGCAGGTTTATTCAAGTGCATATCAATGCAAGATATTGCATTTTTCGGAGAGAATTTTCGTCAAAAGCATGTGCCTCGGGTACCTGATGCTGCTCAGCAGCTGAACGCTTCAAACCCGTCAAGGTTATACCACACAGTGACAAATATGCCCTCATGTTTCTGAGTGACATATTTAAGCTCAACATGGTGCGAGGAAATTCCTTCATCGACGAAGGAATGGGGTGCATTCATACTTTTGCACCGCTTGAGTATTAAGTTTTCCTTCAAGACATAAATTTTTGTCGAAAAAACTGAATCTCTTGAAATCTTGCCTCTAGGGTGTTCAGCACTTCTGAATCCATTGGTGACGCGACCGCCGTGAGAAGTTCAAAACCTTATCCACTGGATGCGAAAATAAATGTGGACCTATAAGTATGCATCGCACTATAGTATTACATACCCTCTATGAAACGTTGTAACTCACATCACTCGAAACGTGAGCGGCGCTCGCGACGCCTCGGCCTCCGTCTGCCCTACGCTCTCTCACTGTCTCTAATCTCCGTTCCGCACCAGCACGCGTTGGAACCAAGTGAATTTCGCCGTTTAGAGCCTGTACAATGCCGTTGCGAAGTTCGGAAAAAGGGGTGAAATCGGCAACAAACGCGTCATTCCACAATAAGTTGCCTCGAGATGTTTGTTTTGAAATTTGAAAAAAATCCCCATGCGACGATTAAAGCGGCTGTGTGCAAATATTTCGATAGAATCCAAAAAAACTGAGTTGTCATACTAAATATCGTATCCATTCTAAAAAAATATTGGGATCGCCTGCGATAACATTGGGCAGTACATTTTCGTTGTCTTGTGATTACTAAAAGAAGGGCGGACACCTTCCTAAAATTGGGTTCCCATTCAGAATCTGCAAAAACACTTTTGATTCCAAAGGCCTGAGAGCGGGACACATCGAGGCCAGCTATGGACTGAAGGCGCACTTGTTGCCAAATCTCTCAATTGCGCCACATTTTCCCCGTTGCTCATTGCGGTGGATGTTGTTCATTACACGGTTACCCTAGATTGTGCAGTGGTCACTTGAAACGTCCGACATTTTTGAGTAAGGATTCAATGCGTTTCGAAGAATTCCAAATTATCGTGCACCATTTGAATTTAGGTTTCTTCATATTTTCGAATTGAGCTCACTGGGCAAGAGTCCCATGGGTTCTTCATGACGGGAATGTGATCGGTTGTACATTTTGTTCAGATTCGGACCAAAGAGAACACGGCTTCGAGAGACATTCCCCGGGCAGAGGCAACTGCGCGGGAAAAGGACTATGCCTAAAGGTCGGGACGAATGCTTTTCTATGATAATATCTACTAGCTGCTAGCGTAAAATTCAGCGAAGCAATGATTTACTTTAGCCGCCGACAAACGACGCTATTCTACAGATGCTAATCAAAATGAGCGTCTCGTCCCAAATTCTATCAAGCACTCACATTTCCCTTATTCCAAAAGCTTCATCATTAGATAGCGGAACAGGGACGTTGCCACGTGAGTTTCAATAATGCCTACTTAGCTACAACCTGTCTTCCTTAAAATAAATCGAGTTGAACGGCGCGGGCGAGCGCGCCGCACATTTCAGTCCGATCAAGTGAGTTTTCCTGGTCTGCGCGCGAACTTTTCTTCACCTCCATTCACGACCGCGCCTAATTTCGGGTGACTGTACTTTTGGACCACGTGCAATATTGCGTTACCGTATCCCGTGTCAACTTAGACTATCTGCTGATAAAGCTAAGAAATGGCAGCAGAAGAAAAAAGAACTGAATATGCGCTCAAAAATTGTTTTTGTAAAGTTTTTTTTGTGGCTAAACAGCCGAAGCTGTTTTTTTTTCAAAAGTTTGAACATTGAACTAAAGGGAAGCTGCTGACGGATCACGACTTCAGTAGTCAAGTCTAGGATAGGTTAATACATTGAACATGAGAAAGTTTGGAAATTCGTCCTTGTGGCAGAGAAATCGATCCTCGAAAAGCGTGTCTCACCGGTGGCACACGCGGTCCGAAGTGTTAATCAACGCGTGTCCCACCGGTGGGACACGTGGTCGTGAATGAGTTAATGTTCAGAATGCTTCATCTAGTATTCAGTGAGACAGACTATGAAATATCGTATAACAATCTCAAAAAGTGGTCAGGGAGCCTAGGAAAACTCAGGAGTGACCTGCTTCAATCGCGCGGCTCGTCCACCTCGGGGCCATCTAACAGACTAACGTTTTGGGAAATGGCTGTATATCATCTGAAAGACGCTCATGGCTTCCTTCCCGACACCACGTGTGTCTCGAGCTCTGGATGAATAAAATCAAAGGAAAATCGTTCTATCGCGTCTTGATTCTCGTTGCACTATCTCCTTCCTATGAGCTCCCTGTCCACTATCACATACCCGCTTACGAATTTTAGCAGTGGTGCAGAGAGCATCTGACCTGTATACATAAGGTTAAGCAGCCTACGCGATACCAATTGCTTGTTGCGGCGTAACTTTGGGTTCGATTCTATGTACTGCACGGGTATTCAGTGCTTCACCAAGCATTACCTCAGATATGTTGTTTCGCCGTCAAAGAATCTTAAGCATTCTACGGTACGACAGGGTAAAATGCTTTGCTTCTTGCAGGCAGCTTTTTTGTAGTGAGCCTTATTGCTGAGCTTATTTTTATTTTTTCTGTGAGGTGATCAGTTAGGCCTGCTTCACACTTTCATCGTTGATCGCCGCCATAGCATCCCTCGAATAGTGATCAACGTGTTACGCCATCTCTCGATACTCATATAGCCTAGCTCCCTCATTTTGAGCGGGTCGAAGCAAAGCTTATCGGGCCTATCATGTCAAAATCTCCTTGTCTCTGTTATATTTTGCCATGATAGACCGCTCCGCTGCTTAGGCCCTCGTCATACTCTGAGAGTTTTGGGCGAGATATAGCCGCGAAATAGCCCACCACGCTCCGCAGCGGATCCTGGTGGGCTATTTCTCTGCCATTTCGCGGCTATTTCTCGTTTATTTCTCGGCTATTTTGCGGCCAGTGCTCGGCCGCGACCACGTTGTCCGCGAAATAGCCTCGAAATAATCGAGAAATAGCCCACCAGGAGCCGCTGCGGAGCCTGGTGGGCTATTTCTCGGCTATTTCTCGCCTATTTCCCGGCAACTGGTGCTCTTCACGCAGCCACCAATCTGGAAATGAGGCGGCGAACTTCTATTGCCGATCTTACCTTCATTCACAGTTACAGAAAACGGTACCTTCAAGCATAACAATTGTCATGTGTTCCGTAAGAAAACGTCCAAAGACGATATTGAGATCTCTTTGCGTCTGTTTCCCGAACTCACGAATAAAGCCAAGAATAAGAAGACATTTCTGCTTGGAGCGCAACACAGGGCTTATATCCATCAATGCTGTGCGGAAATCTTTTCCATAATTTTCGGAAACGGAAGAAAAATGGTCAAAACGCCGGAAACGGGAATCGGAAACGGAAAAGACCAAATAGATTGTGAATTTTCTCATTTCCGTGTTTAGTCGCTGCTCGTGGCCTGCAGATCTACTCGTTCGATAGCCTACGGTTTTGACTCAGATGTAAACAGATCTGAGCATGATAAAATGTAGGAAGTAAGGTGCAAAACTAGTTGGGGGAGGGGGCACTCAGGGTTCAATGAGAAAATGAGTGATACCACTTTTCAGAAATCGAAGTAGCCCGTGAAAACTTTCCATGGGAGTGAGAACAATGACTCCTAACGCTATCAGGCATTTGATATCAGCAGAAATTTTAATTGTCATGCATGAATCATTTCATTTTTTCGAGTAGCTCCCTTTAACTAGTTTTGCAGCGAAAGTAATCGTAGGGTCCGTGCCTTGTCTGGGAACTAAATGTGAAAACATCAATAGTATTGACACTGGCTTGAATCTTCACTATAGGCATGCCAAATTCGACAGATAACTCCATGTTCTACTGGAAAGAAACATTCTGGTAGTCAGAGGAGAGAATAAGAGAAATATGTATGAGGCGTGCTTACTATAAAATACGCCGATATCCTGCTATCATCCGAGCTTATGAGCTTTTGAATTGATCCATGATGCTTCAAAACCCCATCAAATTATGTATCGAAGAGTTATTTCGGCTGAATCAATACGTCGTATGTGGATATAAAGCACCGTTTTGCGATGGTTGATCTTTGCCCGGTAAGCCCACAAGAATACTCCCCAGGGGATGCAGTGATAATGGGTAATCAAGAAACTCGTTTTACCCGTAGTATTCCGGAGTAGGGCTTGGCTCAGCAGCATTAGGAATTTAAAAAAATTCATCATATGGACCGCACATAAATCAACTAAGCTCAACTAAGCTAAACTGAAGTGGGTACAAGCAGATCACATATTTGGTGGCTATTTCACGGCTATTTCGCCACGAGAACTGTTTGCCGACTATTTCGCGGCCAGCACTATTTAGCGGCTATTTCGCGGCTATTCCTCGGTCAAAACTCTCAGAGTAGTTGGTCGAATACCGGCCGTCCTAGTCCCACCCAGTCGATATGTATGAGAAACACGCAGAAGGGAAGGGATGAAGTGATAAAAATCATTCTCAACTGATAAAATTCAACCTTGTGCAGGCCGTCCGAGGTGGTATCAGGTGGATTTTTATCATTCGAGACGGCTTTTATCAGTTGAGGCCGATTTTTATAGGACCATAGGGCGAATTTTATCATTCGAGGTAGACTTTTATCAACTGAAGATGATTTTTATCACTTCATTTCTTTCCGTTTCGCCTGTTCCTCATACATATCGAACGGGTGGGATTAGGACGGCCGGTTTTCGGCCGACAATGACGGGGCCTTCCTCCGCACGGACTCATCCGAGCAAGCTAGGCTTTAGTTATCATACTATCGCACCCGTTGAGTCAAAAAGTAGAGATAATTTTGGTTGTTCTCTACTAAAGATTCGAAATTAGTTTTGACAGCCCCATTCAGACATCTGCTGGGGCATCAACTGCAATAAGCACCAAGGGTGAACTGCATTAGAAAGTACTCGGAGGCTGTTTTTCCAGAATACGATTTTTTTGCGTGGAAGAATCCAAAACGAATTAACAGGCCACTGAAAAGCATTTATTTCTAGCGTTTTTCTTGCTCTCTAACGACTTCAAGCCCCACATACACAGTTTGATTTCTAAGATTCATTCGTGATCATTCTGCTTCTAAACGCTGTGCAAAAAGCAAAAAAAAACGTGTAATTGTGAGTGCGTATAACTTACAAGGGCGTCCTTTCTGCGGTAGGAGACGTCCTGAAGAAAGATCCTCTGAGAGTTTTGGTGGGTGAATAGAAAAGCGACAATGTATGTTGGGTTTTCTCTACGGGCCTCTCAATAGACTAAAAAATAGACAAAGCCAATTGAAACTAGCTGAAACTTCCTGTTGCAAGCAGTAAGAGTCAGTTGATGTGCTCGGCACGCATTTGCCAGGTTGTTCAATAAGTGTTGTCGTTCGATAAGAAAAACACAATTTCATGTTTCAAAATACACTTTATTATTCAGTATAATCTCCCTGAACATTAATACACTTGCTTCAACAATCCTCCAATCAGTGGATCCCATGCCTGAAGTGAGAATCCGGAAGATCTGCAAAATACGCTTCAACAGCCGTTATGACCTCTTCATTTGATAAAAAGCGCTTGCCACACATAAACGTTTTGAGGTTTGGAAGCAATTGGGAGTCGCTGGAGGCCAAATCTGGTGAATACGATGGATGCTCAAACAATGCGAACTTTTATTCATGGATTTTAGCCATTGTCAAAATGCTCTTGTTACACGATGCACTGTCCTGATGAAGAAGGATTTTTCCTTCTGCGAACCAAGTCTTTTTTCCCGAGTTTTTTTTTCTTAAACTGGTTCAAAAGGTTGCAATAATATTCAGAATTAATTGTTTAGCCAGTGTGCAAGTAACCCACAAACAAAATTTCTTTCGCATCCCGAAAAACTAATGCCATAACCTTCTTGGCCGAATTCCGGACACGAACCCGTTTCGAAGCCGAACAAACAGGTTCACACCACTCTTCAGCCTCTTGTTTTGATTCAGGATCATGGTGATAGATCCAAGTCCACAAAATCCACTTTATCCTTTTTTGAACGCTCCCAATGTTGCTGAGACAGTCTCATTCGAATGTGTTTTTGGTCCATTGTTAGCGAATGCGGCACCCATTGTGCACACAGCTTTCTAAAACCCAAAATTTCACTTAAAATATGGCTCGCACTGCCTAATGAGATGTGTAGAGCGCGCGCTCCACAGTCAATGCCCGTAACGGACCGGCGCACTCCACGACAATTCAATTTCAAGAGTTTTCGAATTGAACTTTTGTTGTGAACGGCAATGTTAAGAAGAGGTACATATAAGGTGCTCAATAACTGCCCACTAGTTATGCAAGTTGTTTCGAATGTGGGCATTCCAGCAACATCTACTTTTTTTAAGTAAAACCAAAAAATCGAGTTCATTAGGTGGACGAACAGTGTGGGCACACGGTCCCAGGGGCAAAACAGCCGTAGGTGGGCAGTGCAGACACGCGGTCTCTTAAAGGCAGTGTTCACGATAGAAATCGTTTCTCTGTTTTTTCGCCTATCTTGAAAACGGCCCCATGCTGATTCCAATGATGTCTTTGAAATCGTACAAGACCTTCTGGGAATGGAGTTATGGTCCCTCAAAGATTGAGCTATGGAAACATGGTGGACGAGTTGTCCGAGGCTTGCAACTTCCGTCTTTTGCAGCCGATCTATGCGAGCTAACCTTAGTAAAGAGAAAAGCTGAGAATGAAGGGAAGAACGGGGTTAAATATTGGAAATCATCGCTCATCTCACGATCTCGAGCATTCATTTGCTCACGTCGGTGGGCTTGTGTTGCGCTTTTGGGGTTTGCCTTGCGCTCCAAGTGGCAACTTCGGGCTCTTTTGGAACGTTTCGTGGCTCGTTTTCATTCGTTCTTTCGACGTCAACGTTACAGTGTGCCCCTCCACTACCCATTCCTACTGGAAACTGAAACACATTTTTTATCGTGAGCACTGCCTTTAAGTGTCAATGTAGTTTTTGTGCCAGAGGCCGCATCTGTGTGCCTTCAGGCATTAAAAAAGGCTCAGTACCCTCACTGCAGCGCTCTTCGACTTTAACCAGCGTCCACGACATTTCGGGTGTGTTTTCACATACTGTTATACCTTGTAAATCTGACCAGCCACAATAAGTGCAGCCAGCCACACCGTTGATGGTATGTCCCAAGCTTCCCACCAGGATGCTGGCAGGTACTCCGTACCAAATTTCAGTGCCGATACGTGGTAGATTGCAATCAGGGTTGTGCGGAAAAATTATTTCTGGAAACAAAAAACAGAAAACTCCAGCTTGACAGAAAACAGAAAAATATTTCCAAAAATTGGCAGAAAACAGAGTTTTTCAAAAATCTCGTAAACTTCGTAAGCTCGTAACTCTAACTCTATAACAGTTTCAAGAACTATGTCGCCACCCCTAACATCAATTTTATTGCACTTCATCTTAGCCAAAGTTGGTATCATCCTGCGCTGGAATGAGGTAAAACACGAGGTTAGAGTTTGCGTGAATGACACAATTGGGGCAGAACTTGATCCCAATCCACCTTAGCGGTGTCACTGGAGTTTGTCAGTGTCTGCCCACGTTTAGAAAAAAATTCCCCAGTCAAAGGCCGGGCCAGATAGGGTATCATTAGTAGTAGTAAAGCTCATTGTTGTTATTATACAATGAAATTGGAGTTTCGCTCATTTCAAAATACCTTCTGAGGGATTCGTCAACGATAAACTCTGTGAAGGGTAAGCACTATAAGATAAAGATGGAAATTCGCTTTCTCAATCCTCATTGGAATACGCAGCGCATTTGACGACTACTGTATGTATGTCATAGTCTTGGATGCTTTTAAGGGCTATACAGTTGCATTCGGGGGTCAGCCGACTTCGTAGTCAGATTCTTCATCTCTTTACATGCATCTAGTAGCGATTCAAGGACTCCGTAGAGATGGTAGATCTGGTTGACCCTGGGCGTGAATCAGGGTCGAGCACCCTCGTTTATCATAACCAAGGGGGGCCGCAGCCTCGCGGACCTTTATCGGTCGACCGAAAGATGATGAGTGCGTCTCCCGGGGCGTCAAATTCGCCTAAAAAACGCTGTTCTGACTTAGTGCATCTGAAGGCTAGAAAACGCGCATCATATTGAAGATGTCGCCAAAAAGGCCTCATTTCTGGAAAGTTTCCTCATAATCATCCAATTTTTTTAGCACAAAATTTAATTCGAGTACAATTTCTTCTCTACACGTGGTACAGTCACTACCACTTTGAGTTGCAGGGGGCCGCAAGAACTTCCAACATGGAGGAGGGAGCCGCACTTCCGATGGACCGATAACGCGGGCATGCCTTACCTCGGCGTGGATTGAACCCCGCCGTGTAGAGCGAGCAGCGGCGCATCCTGCCACTACACCACCCCAGCTCGGGTGACCATCATAGCGAGATAGACGTGTTAACCATAAGGTACTGCAGAGAACGCGGGTGAGGTTTTCTAAACCGTCTACCGTTGTCGCAAGTATGTGTTTACTTTTTATGAGTCCGGCCCCTTGTCTCCTCCCAGCAAGAGATCTGAACGAGAGCCATTCAATAGCCGCATGAATCACATTGACTAGCTGGTTTTATTGTGGGGCCGACAAGTTATTCCTCTGCCGCACTTGACAACTTCCGTTTTCCACTCCCGTCAGCATTTCACAGAGTCATTCGGGGCTCACCCCACGTATGCTCACTTCGGTATTCCTTTGACTTGGATACTTGTCAGCCTGACAGCTACTGTTGACCTTCCATCATTTGTGGTCGCCTCAAAAACAGTAGGAAATTTCGAAATGTGGCAGAAAAAAGACAGATTTCCTCACAAAGCACCCATTACTTGATCGACTTTTTGTCGGACTCACCCTCGTTAACGTCTGAAAAAGGGCAAATCAGTCCGTAAGGCAGCGTCCATACGTGGCGAAAGCGGGCGTTCCCGCTGTTGTGCGCCTCTCGACGCTCCTCAACGCCGGAGTAGCTCGTGTCCGCAAATTAACACAGGCGAGCACCTCTTACGTCGTGTTGATTCGATTGAAAACGTTTGATCGGGTGATCAATCGCTAGAATCGGCCCAACGGCTGATGATTTGCCACCGATTTCGACTTCCGCGGTGGGATTATGGAAAACATGGGCAGTAGTTTTCTACAGGTTTAATGCCACCTGCTTTGGTGTTGAAGCAGTAAGCTTGAAACTTGCTGCTTGCTTCGTGGTGCTGGCGTAAGCGCGCGAGAGCGAGCGGGTGAGGGCGTTAGAGTATATCAAACGAATAAAAATTTTCGAATATTCGAATAAACGAATAATTCGAAAAATTGACTTCTCCGAATATTCGAATAAACGAATTATTCGAAAAATTGACTTCTCCGAATATTCGAATAAACGAGTTTTTCGAAAAAATGACTTCTCCGAATATTCGAATGAACGATTTTTTCGAAAAAATGACTTCTCCGAATATTCGAATAAACGAATTATTCGAAAAATAGACTTCTCCGAATATTCGAATAAACGAATTATTCGAAAGTTTGACTCTTCCGAATAATCGAATTATTCGAATGATTCGAATACGAACAATTCGAATATTCGGCCAAAATCGCGAGTATTCGATTAAGAAGTACGGACCGAGTATGCATAATCAAACCACCGTTCGCGGCAGTACCAACTTTCTTGACCTATTTTTGTATAGTATTATATAGATCAAAGCTATGCCAATGTACTTTCACACGAAAAATGCATTCCACATTATATCATGAGAGTATTCAAACTAACATTTACCACTGTCTATGAGTAGTTGTTAAACGACAAGATCAAGGTCTCTGGGTATTCTAAACAATATCCACCAACAGTATCCGAATTTTCAATCAGTTCGGGGTGCTACATATCTTAGCGGGTGGGGCACTATTGTATCGCACCGGGCCACGCCCATTTTTCCGTGCCGTGAACACTCCTGATTTGTGCGGGGGAGGGTAACCCCGAGTAGGTGTTCAAATTTAGTGCGGCACGATAAAATGGGCGGGGCCAAGTGCACCCAGACGTAGTGGCCCCCCACCCCTATGATAGCACCCAGTTTGCTTGGAGACATTTCACCTCTGGACCGCAAAAATATAAGGTGAATGTTGAATAGGAACTGGCTCAAAGCTGCAGCGATTGACCTAAATTCATGGCAATTAATAATACTCTAGCCGCGTCCGGTAGCCGTTTCTGGAACATCGCTCGAGATCGCTTGGGACATAATCCATCAGATGAAAAACAGTATCTGTTACGTCTGCCCACAAATTCGGTGCTGAGCGAGATACTCCACCATTAGGTTTCTGACTATCTCATCATTCCATAGTAATAAAGGAGAGTGGTGTTCGTCCGTCCGGCCGTCCGTCCGTCCGTCCGTCCGTCCGTCCGTCCGTCCGTCCGTCCGTCCGTCCGTCCGTCCGTCCGTCCGTTCGTCCGTCCGTCCGTCCGTCCGTCCGTCCGTCCGTCCGTCCGTCCGTCCGTCCGTCCGTCCGTCCGTCCGTCCGTCCGTCCGTCCGTCCGTTCGTCCGTCCGTCCGTCCGTCCGTCTCCGTCCGTCCGTCCGTCAGTCAGTCAGTCAGTCAGTCAGTCAGTCAGTCAGTCAGTCAGTCAGTCAGTCAGTCAGTCAGTCAGTCAGTCAGTCAGTCCGTCAGTTTACGGTGTGCATTCTGTAATTGCAGACGTTTCTGTTTTACAAGGGTTAAGCCCGAAACAACCGAACGGGACGTCGTAGAAAGTCAGCGGAACATTAGCGGGAGTGCGCCGGACGCTGAAGAAAATGTGCGGGACCCACGTAAGGGCGCCGGACGTCAAAACAAATGTGTGGGACCTCAGAGGCAGTGCGCCTGACGTATGCGGGACCCATTTAACAGTGCGCCGGGCGCATAAGAAAGTTGGCGGGATCCCTTCAAGAGTGCGCCGAACGCCGTAGAAAGTGTACGGGACCCATGTAGGAGTGATCCGGACGCCATTGAAAGTGTTCGGGACCCATGAAGGAGTGCGCCGGACGCCATATTAAGTGTGCGGTACCCATGCAAAAGCGCGCCGAACGCCATAGAAAATGTGCGAGACCCATGTAAGAGTGCGCCAGACGCCATAGAAAGTGTGCGGGACCCATGCAAGAGTGCGCCGAACGCCGTAGAAAATGTACGGGACCTCCGGGGGAGTGCTCCGGACGCTGTAGAAAGTGTACGGTACTACGTAGCAAAGCGCAGGACGCCACAGAAATAAGAATGTCTTTGAAACGGACTCGAGAACGCTATTCTACAGGATTAGCCGCACTTCCGATTGATTTTTTGTGCGTGCACAACTAAAGCAGATTTAGTGTTTTTTTTTGGTATAATTTTCCGCTTTCTGCCTTCCCATGTGTCCACATGTGCGGCAGGCCATCTTTAGGTTTACAACAAAATGTATTGGGGAAAAATAATCGTCAGGCGGGCGGAGGCCGCAGGACGGCTGGTGTTTTATATTGGAGTATTCCGATTATATTCGAACTTTCCACCAGTTTGATCGGGGACATTTCACCTCTGGACCGCAAAAATGGACATGTGCCGGAGACTCTGCTTCTTATTTTTTCTGAAATTATTCGTTTATTCGGCCGAATATTCGAATATTGGGCCGTTCGAATATTCGAATAAACGAATTATTCGAAAAAATGTCTTTTCCGAATATTCGAATAAACGAATTATTCGAAAAATTGACTTTTCCGAATATTCGAATAAACGAATTATTCGAAAAATTGACTTTTCCGAATATTCGAATAAACGAATTATTTGAAAAATAGACTTCTCCGAATAATCGAATTATTCGAATATTCGATTATTCGTTTATTCGGCCGAATATTCGTTTTCCGAATATTCGTTGACATAGTCTAGAGGGCGTGAGAGAGGGAGCGCCTGTGAGCGGCTAGCAAATCGTGTGCCCACGATGACCATCGATTTTGCGTAATCGCGCGCTCTCGCCACGTATGGACGGGGCCTAAAGTAAGTCGATCAAGCGCAGATACTATCGTAGTACAGAAATTCAAAGAACATTTCCAAACAAAATGTATTTGCTCATCGAGAACATTCAATCATGCATTTCCAAAGCAATAATGGAGTGTCAGGCCAGCTGGCATAATATTCATGCAAGTACAAAAAGGAAAGCTCCCATCTGGTTGATATTTTTCACTGTGGCCAATGTAATATGAATCAGCCATGAGCCTGAATCAATTTCAGTACATTTTAATAATTTACTAAAAGGCAGTAACTTGATAGAAGCAGCTTTTTTGTTTCTACCTGTAATCAATAGGTCCGAGGCCTATTGAAACACCGCACTCGAAGAAACAAACAGAAACGAGGAATAATTAGCCATATACGGCCACAACCTTGGATGTGCTGCGCTCGCCCGCCCACCTCCTCGGTAGCTCCTGTGGAAGTGGGCAGGGCGGGTGTAGAACATTGAAGTGTTGGGCCATATAGGACTATTTATTGTTCGTTTTTTTGCCGTTTTTCGGCATGACACTTCCCCAGACCTGATAAACCATCTAATAAGTATCAATGAATAAAAGCAAAACCAAAGCGCTGTTGAGGCCAACAAAGATATTCAAAGACAATTTATGACATCGTACTATGTCGTGAAAATCAGATGTGAATGGATTAAGTGTTCGCGATCGAGCGCACTTTATCATAGATATCGTAAAAGGCCTCCTTGCAGTTGTATTTAACTCGAAGCCATTCGTATAGTGACGAATCGAACATCTGCCAGAACTCAGCCCGGCTCATTTCCGTACCACCGTGTATGACTGATACTCTGCAATTTTTCGAATCAACGTAATTAAAATGTCGAGGCCAAACGTTAGCCAATCAATCAATATTTGGCTATATGCCCTTAATCGAGTTTTAGCCCAAAATACGAATAGTGCTGTTTGCCTACGAGCATGTCTTCATTCAGTTAAACGCTGAGACCAACAATTTTCGTCAAGACCACTCAGAGGAAGAAATACCGCCATGGTGAGAGGCGTTTGTCTGAACGATTTCGTTGTCGACTAGTCAGCAAGCTCTCGCGGACACCAATCGAGGGCCCGATGTTAGTCCCTAGTTACACAATGGCGAAATAAAAATGTTCGGCGGTTACTTTGGCGTGGATTTCCGCGTGGATAGGAACTTTCGCAGTCTTGCGTACACGCCATCTCAGGCAAACCATCGCTCCGAGCGGTACCGGAGAGCTACTGGAGCGGCGCTGCCTCTCCGCTCCGAGCGAAAATTAGCCATCTACTTGGGCCACAGCAGCCGCTCTCCGGGCCACAGCAGTATTGCTCGGAGCGATCTTCGGTCCCAACTGGCACTGCGGTCTCTGTTCGGGCGATTTTCAAAAATTTCCTAATCGCTATTTTTTCTTTATTTCCGCCTCTTCTGGAGAGGATTAAGCCTGTTAAGAGGATAAGGCACCTGTTACAGCCTGTGGGTCAGGAGGTTAATCCTGCCACAGGCTTCAACAAGGATACCATCCCAGCATGGTCCGCAATGAGGAAGCCTTCCCCACCACGGGCCATGAGGGATCCCCTCGGCCGCCAAAAATTGTCATCCTGAGAGTGATCCGAGGTCACCTTTCGAGAGTGGCCTCGAAAGGCCAACTACCCGTCTACACGAGGCGAGCCGCCTTTTATACCCGCAGGATTGGTTGTTCTTTGGGTGATAACGTGGCTCGCACGTTATCACTCAAAGAACAAACAATCCCGCGTCTCTCTATCTCTGGCGATGGCACCGCTGTGGCCCCGAGAGCGACCGGAGAGCGACCGAGGGGCGAACTGGCACCGGACAGGGACCGCGGTGCCAGTTGGCCCCTCGGCCGCTGTCCGGGCGATGACGTCATAATTGGGAGGTGCCGGTCCCGCTCGGAGCGATGGTTTGCCTGAGATATTGCAGACCAGAGATTGAGAGCAGTTTTGAATGGTCATTCCGTGGATGTTTTGTCTTCTATCGTCCTATCATTGCACAAACTTCTTACTCTATTCCCCTCTCCGTACAATGCTGTTCGGAATTTTTGAGATATTTCTTCTAACTAAACGGTGAAAGATAATATTATGTAACAAATTTCAACTTTTTTTCTGTTCCTGGGTTGAAATTGTGTTTTCCTAACCCGTTAGGTCTAGCACAGACAGGAAGTCTCTGTTATCTCAGGAAAACTTCGCTTTTGTGACTAGGACAATGAAATTTGGAAAATCGCGTGTTTATGTAAGAGAATTTTTGTTCCTGGCTTCTAAGTGTTATATTTCCATTGTTTATGTCTAATGAATGTGAAATATGACTTCATTAAGCATAGCAAACTTCGCTTACACGACGACAGCACGAAGAAAACTGTTTATTTGTGGAAGTAGAACGATTTTTATTCATTTTCGGCACTATGATCAGGTAAAAACAAAAAATGCACGAGGAATAGACAAACATAGTCGAAAACCACTCAGCAAGGCTCACAAATGCGTAGATTTTCTAGATTTACGATTGTACTGTGAACCACTTTCTCGAAGTTACACCAAATGTAGTCCGCACTTATGGTTTCGTTACACTAGCCTTGGAAACGATGTCCAAAGTCCAATTTATCTTGATAAAAGGGCTCGCCTTGCTCGTTGAATTTGTCAAGATGCGAATCAACGATATGGACTTTCAGAGACATTCTGCATATCATTTTGGCGTAATTCTTCATAAGAGTGCACCAACTCTACATAGCTTTCAGCTTTGTGATCACCTAGGAAGCCGTGAACAACTGCACCGAAATCGCTCTAAGCCGTTCTCTCCGTCCTGTTCAACAGCTTTGCGAAATTCTCACATTTCATGATCCTCTTGATCTGTGGCCCGACGAATATACCAGCCCTGACCTTAGGCTCGGACAGAGTCGTTACCTACGACAGAATAACAAAAACATGATGAGGGACTACATTTGGGTGCATCTTCAAGAGAGTGATTCACAGTACAATCGTAAATCTAGAAAATCCACACATTTCTGAACCATGTTGAGTGGTTTCCGACTCTGTTTGTCTATTCCATGTGCATTTTTTGTTTTTACCTGTTTATAATGTCGAAAATTAGTAGAAATATTTCTACCTATTTGCACAAAAAACGGGTTTTCTTCGTGCTGTTGTAGTGTAAACGAAGTTTGTTCTCAATGAAGTCATTTTTTCACATACTTTGGACATAAGCAATTTAAATATAACACTTAGAAACCAGGAACAAAAATCGTGTTACATAGTGTAATCAGATGATGGAACTTGGGACAAACAACCTCGTAAGTCCCGCAGCGAACCAGTGCGTGATGCGAGGCGTGCATAATTGTTTATCATGGATACCCGCTTCACTTTTCTTTGACAACTGTTACCTTTGAAATGCGTCAGTACAGTGGAGTGTTTATTAATAGAAGTTTTCCTGTCATTTTCACAGCGTCATGCCGGTGTATAACTGGTGCCCAAGACTGCTAATTCCAGCGGTTCGTCCGCTTTCGGCTGCTGTCAATCTTCTGATCAAAGGACCAGCGGTTGCGCCGCTAATGTCGACTTTACTGTGCGTTTGCAAGTACGTAAGAGGCTGTTAATCATTATACACCTAGCTGGTTTTATGGCCCCCGTCATAATCGGCCGAAGGCCAGATTGAGGCCTCTCTTCCGTCCCAAGTGATCCTGCCCCGTCCTTAGTTGTGGGCTGTATGTCAATCGTTTAGGCGGACATACTCGAGCGCATTATGGCCGGTACAGACCGACCACAACGGGAGGATTTCAAGCTCAATCAGTAATGCATTGCATACGTATCGACCGCGATAGCTACAGCTGGATCAGGACGATCAGGCGAGCTCAGTCCGGCCACACCAGGGAAATTTTTTTCAATCTGAGTGAGCAATTGTGGTGAGCGCGAAGCGCTCACCAGATTTGGCTTTGATTCGCCATCGCGCAACCCCCTGATCTCAGTATCAGGGTCCAGAGTAAACGTAGGAAGTCCGTTCTTTTTGCATTTAGTACACTTTAGAAAGTTGAATAACTGTTCAAAAAATGGTCCGGAATGGTTACCTGAGATTCGAGAAAAATTGTCAAAACCACGTGATTTTGGTCGAAAAAAGGGTTCATCTCCTTTTTTTCAGTTGGCGTACACGGTCTTGTTGGAACATTTATCGTTTATCACGACGGTGATGAGAGAGACACACATGTAGATTAATATTGTAGTAATTGTAGATTGTTCATTATTCTTGTATGTAACAATGTTTTGGATTTCTAGGACATTCCCATTAAGATGAAAGCTTCGATAGCACAACATTTCTCTCGGCACCTACGCGCGCATGGATATATCTATATATCTATCTCTCTCTCTCTCTCTATATATATATATATATATATATATATATATATATATATATATATATATATATATATATATATATATATATATATATATATATATATATATATATATATATATATATATATATATATATATATATATATATATATATATATATATATATATATATATATATATATATATATATATCTATATATATATATATATATATATATAGCGCTGAGATCGTTCGCCATAGTCATTTCTACATTTTTCTCTTAGCTGGTGCATTCCTCTGACATGGCGCATTTAATCTTCCTCTTGGTGCAGTTAAAATTCCTATATCGTATCTGTATATATCTGTGCATTGAATACTTATATTTCTTTTCACTTACATTTTACATGTTTTAAATGTATTTTACATAAAGGTTTAATTACCCAAGTTTGAGGTAAGAGTTGGTAAGCCCGCGTGGCACAATTCGTTCACTGGTCTACCGTACATGGTGCATCGGCGATCGTAAACGAAACGGGCCGTACCTGAAGCAACCAGTGAAAGACAAGAGCCAAACAGACCGAGCTAGGACACGCAAGCAAGGAATCAGGTGGGCACTACGGAACCTACTTGCAGAGCATGCTAACCGCTTTTTTTGCTTATTTTTCTCCTTTTCTCGGTGCATTTGTCGTCAAATTAGTGCATTCTTTCGGATTGGTGCATTTTTCGAGGTTTCGGTGCATAGACCCTCCATATCACCCATCCGTTACTAACACTTATCTGGACTGCGATCTCCTTGGACCTAGCGCCATTTAGGCGGACGTTAAATCAATAGATATCGCCTGCTCGACGAGAGTTCTTCACCAATAGGATGACGACGTCATTAAAGGCCCGGAAAGGAGTATTGACACGACATCGGAATACGATGCTGGAACTTTTAACCAAGTACGAGCCCTTGGGAGAAGACGAGGCACTTACTGGTGAATCGGTAAGCACTGACATTATATGTCAGATACAGAAAGCTGAGGGGCAAATTAAAGCACTTCAAGATGTCTTCGAAAGGCATTGTATGCCTTCACTGCAGAGGTGGACAGCCTGGAAGATCGGCTCACAGAAGAGGAGGAGACGAAAGTTTCGGAATACATCACCAACTCTCAGGACACAATATCGATGACTGAGGTCCTCTTAGCGAAACTTGTAGGTAATGAGGAATTCCTTTCTTCCCGAAGCAGTGAAGGATACGGCAGGCATCATTTTGAAGCTCGAAATCAAAATGCAGTCCCACGAGTCGACCTCCCAAAAATTTCCGTTCCAGAATTTAGCGGAAAAAGCTGGCAATGGGATAACTTTTGGGAGCTATATAACGCGACAGTGCATTCTCTTCCACTTCCAGAGATGCACAAGTTCAACTACCTACTGAATGCGCTAAAAGGCGAAGCTCGGGAATCCATCGCTTCTTTCCAAGTCACGTCTTCAAACTATGAATTGGCGGTAGCACATCTACGAGAGAAGTATGGCAATGTCCAAACCATAATCACAGCCCTTCATCGACAGATGGAACAGTCGCACGCGCGAAGCACGGATCTGAAGGATCAAAGCAAACTCTATGATCAGCTCTCTGTAGTCACCTCTCAATTGGTGAGTAAAGGGGAACCGCTCGACAGGCCATGGTTGCTGTCAGAAATCCTCTCGAAATTCACGGAAGCAATTCAACGACGAGTTCTTCAAGAAAAAATATCCTTACCTAATGGAGAAAAATGGACGTTGCGCAAACTCATGCCAATTCTGGACGATGTCATCAAACAAGAAGAAGAAATTGAGCAGCAATTGCCAAAGAAGATGGAACGCTCCCAGGCAACGCACGGAGACGTGAAGAGAATGAACTTCCAAGGAAAAGAACGTGTTTCATTCTGCTTCTATTGTGAAGGCAAAGATCACTGGTCGGTAGGATGTACCAAGATTACCTCACCCAAAGCAAGACTAAAGCACTTGAAGAAAAATTTACGATGTATCGGGTGTGGTTCGAAGAACCATGTTTTTGCCGAAAGTAAATCCAAAGGATATGCGAACTGCGGCCAAAAACATCACTCTCCGATATGTTTCCGCTCGACCAGTGCCGCACCTTTCTCTCAACCAACAGCTTCTAGCAAGATGAAGGAAGACAAGCCAGGGGCCATCCCTACGCGCCAGAATTTCGCATCATGCGAAATCAAGGGATGACTACGCAGGAAACAGAGGACACAGAGGATCTAGGGTTACACAACACAGTGCTGACAGTAGAGGAGGACACCATCACCCAAAAACGATCGGGAGAAATCTTCCTACTCACTGGAACTTTGAGAACAAAGGACCCTCGTACGCAGCAGCATGTCTGGCTTCGTATTCTGTTGGATACCGGTGCAGACCGTTCCTTCATTGATGCGGAATTGGCTAAAACCCTTGAACCTCCAAACAGTGGTACTACTAAGATGAAGTTGAGGACGTTTGGAGCGGAATCAGCAAAAAAGATTCAATGTATGAACACGTCCTTGAAGGTCTGGGACATAGATGGGATGGAACACCAACTACAGCTCTAAACCCATCACAACCTAGCAAAGAATATTTCAAGAGGAAAGCTCGATAAGGAAGATCTTCAATTTATCCGTCGTAAAAGGATCAAATTGAGCTTGCCGAATAATGGAAGTGAGGGACCTCCTCAAGTTCTTATTGGATGTGATCAAATGTTGAACTTTGTGAGATTCGACGCGCCACATTTCACACTTCCGTCAGGGCTCATTCTCATACCTACCCGACCTAATATCAGGACAGCGCATTGCAAGGACTAACTTTTCCACACACGAAAAGTGTGCATCGGTTCACGCGCTGGTTTCGAGTGGCGAGGATGCTCCTTGGGAGAAACATTGGAGTATCGAGTCTCATGACGTTGAACAGGAGTTCACGGGTCCACAAAAGAAGGAACGAATCGAAATTAACACTCAGGTGCTAGAAGAGTTCAACAAGACCATTGAAAGGAGACGAAATGGGTACTTCGTTAGACTGCCTTTCAAGGAAAACCATGAACCCTTACCGGATAACCGAGCATTGGCTATGCATCGTCTTCGCAGTGTACTACGTAAGTATGGAAACGAGACGCAACTTCTTCAACAATATAACCAGGTATTCCAAGATCAAGTTTCAAAGAAGATCCTCGAAGAAGTTCGAGAGACAGAAGAAAATTTCGTAACAAGGAAGCACTATCTTCCGCACCACCCTGTGATAACGCCAGAAAAAGATACTACGAAGTTTCGAGTCGTATTTGATGCATCCGCACACTATAAGGACTGTCCATCTGCAAACGATGTGGTACACCAAGGACCTACGACCCTTCCTAAACTCTACGGCATTCTGCTACGGTTTCGTGTGGGGAAGTATGTACTCCTTTCTGATGTGGAGAAAGCCTTTCTTCAGGTGCACTTGCACGAAGATGACAGGGAATTTACCAGATGCTTGTGGGTAAGGGATATACGTAAGCCACTAACGGAGGAGAATCTGGTTGTGTACAGATTTACAAGAGTGACGTTCAGCATTAACGCCTCGCCTTTCTTCTGAGCGCAACCATCCTCTACCACATGGACAACCACGTGATGGATCACGACCTGGCACAAGAAATTTCTGCAAATCTCTATATGGACAACTTGTTTGTACGTGCTGAGTCAGTAGCAAGCGGAATTCAGAAGTACAAAGCTCTCAAAACCATATTTTACGAGATCGGCATGAATTTAAGAGCATTTGTAACAAACAATTCTGAAATTTCCACCTCCATCGCAGCCTCGGACCTGTCTCCAAATCTGTTTCCAAAGGTGCTCGGAACCCCATGGGATTCTCAAACTGATGGGTTCGCTTTAACCACGCGGATAAGCAGACGGCTTCATTAGCAAAAGAACGATAGCCCAGCAGATTGCTTCAGTACACCACCCTTTGGGATGGTTCATTTCCTTGCTCGTCAGGATGAAATACTTCCAGCAGACGCTCTGGAAAGAGCACTACGACTGGGATGAACCTCTGAGTGAGGAACACCGAGAGCAACGGATCAGCTTCTGCGAGAGTCTGTCAGGGTTTCATAAGTGTTTGCCTCGGAATATTACTCAAGGATCCACAACGTACGCCCTAGTATCTTACTAGGATGCAAGCGCTATTGCCATGACAGCATGCACGTACTTATCAAGCGACAACGATTCACAGTTTCTTATGGCCAAATCAAAGGTTTCAACAAAAAACACCTCGGCTACAATACCGAAAATGGAAATGAATGCCATGACGATTGGAGCACGATTAGCGTTCAATATAATGCTGAGCATGATGTCTTCACTGGGCATAAGGAAAGCCATATTTCTGTCAGACTCAGAAATTGTGCTCAAGTGGCTTCAGGCTTCTCCTCAATGGCAACACACAGGACCGTATGTCGCCAATCGAGTGCGAGAAGTGAGGAAGATTGTAGGAACTCTGCAGCAGATGAACGTCGACGTCGAATTCGCTTGTATTGACACCAAGTGGAATCCCGCGGACAGTGGGACAAGAGGAGTAGCAGCTAAGGATTTCGAATCTCACGTATAGTGGAAAGGTTTCTCCCTCAACGAAATCCTGAACAATGGATTTGCGTCCACGTTTTTCAACATCCTGGATGACCAGAATGTGGATGAGGAGCAGCCTACTGCAGTTGTGAATAACACTATGACAAACAAGGAAATACCTTCAGAGGTTTTGAACCTTACCAAATTTGAGACCAAATCCACGGCAATTCGAGTCATAGCATATGTCTTACGATTCGTAAGAGCTATAAGGATGCGGCAGCAGGAGCGCCTTCAAGCCAAAATGGGAAATCAAGTGCCGTACCTAACCCGACCACTACAACATCGTCAACTAATAGCGGCAGACATTCAAGATGCCTACATCGTCCTACTCAGAAATCATCAAGAAGTGCATCTACAACCGCAATACGGAAAAGAGTTGACAAAGACTCTGAATCTGAAGAAGGACGCTGATCAGGTCATTCGAACCTATGGACGTCTAAATCACTCCGACTTGAACCAGTTGGCAAAAAATCCCATACTTGTCATGCCTAACACGGAGTTACGCAGACTCATAGTTGCTGGAGCGCATGGAAAATTCCACAACAGTACAAGTCATACCATGGCAGAAGTCCGTCAGCAATACTGGATCCCGAGGTTGCGAGAACAGGTGAAGAGGTACATCCACTCGTGCGTACCGTGCCAAAAGATGAATAACTTGCCCTATAAGTATCCAGAAATGGGCAATTTGCCAGCGGAACGAGTGACTAGAGCACGACCCTTCCAACATACTGGACTAGACTACTTCGGCCCGCTGGCGGTACGTGACGACGACGGAGTTCGCTCAGAAGTTTATGGGTGTATCTTTACCTGCTGTGTAACACGACTTATACATCTGGAAGTTGCACAGGATGGAACGACTGAGAGATTCCTCAACGCACATCGTCGCTTCATTGTCCGTCGAGGCCTCAGTCAATCACCTGCGACAGTGCCCCAATATTTGTCTTAGGGAGCCAAATTGTCAACAACAGCCTCTCAAGACATGAACTAAAGCACTCTGTAGCTCACGGAGTAATCAACTGATTGAGTGGAACCACATCGCTCTATATTCACCGTGGAAGGGCGGTTTTTACGAGCGACTCATGAAATCCGTTAAGCACGCCCTCTTCAAAGCGATTGGGAAACGCATTCTTACCAAGGATGTCCTGTGCAAATTTTTTGCGGAAATTGATGGATGCATCAATAGTAGACCGCTGACTTACCAAGAAAACAATTTTGAAGATGGAATACTTACTCTACTACGATCTATAGATTTCATACAACGAGACATGGAAGTCCGTCTCTAGCTGAATTTCTCCGAAGATGAAATCGGCGATCCTCAATATCTTCCACCCTCAGACACAGCACGTCTACGAACTCGGACGCAAACGCAAAAGGCTTTACAGTCTTCTTATTGCTTGACGGAGCGTTACTGGGAACTATGGAAGAAGCACTATCTTACAGCACTTCGAGAACAACACCGACGATACATTGACAAGAGTCGAGGAACCAAAAAGGACCCACGCGAGGGCGAAGTCGTTCTTTTAGGCGACTCTTGCCAAAGGAGAAGTCAATGGAAAATGGGAAGGATTCTCAGACTCATTGAAAGCAGTGATGGTGCAGTGAGAGAAGCAGAAATTACCTACAATGGAAAAACGCTGCGACGACCTGTAAATCAACTTATTCCATTGGAGATTGGAGGAAATGTAAACGAAGGAAAACAAAATGAGAGCCTTCAACAAAAGTGCAAGCCACCAGAGGACCACGCATCGAACACACGCTACAATCTTCGTGCCCGAAAACCGACAGTTTACCAGAATCTCTGTATGGTGCATACTGTCCCCACAAAACGATCAAATCGGACGTGGCCACCATCTCTTTATTTGAAAATGGCACTGACACTAACTCTCCTAACAATAGTTGATGTACGGGTTACAGAAACTGCTTCTGTTGCAAAATTCCAAAGTTCTCCTTCTTCTGAGAACATCATTGAGTGCAAAAGCAATGGCGTATACCTCCACGCACCGCATTCTAATGAACACGAGATATGCATCAATAACCGCCATCTATTGACTGCACGCTTTGTTCATCGAACATACTAAATCCGGAGTGCTGGCCATTAGCCGCTATAGAAGGATTAGGCATATCACTATACCTCATCATTGCTCTATGCTACACCATCTGCTATGTGCCAGTAACCGTAGGACGTCCGTGCAGACTCATAATCGAAGGAACATGTGGACTACTGTACCTAATGGTATATCTTGCCCTCAGGTGCATTCGTTCTATGACAGCTTTCCCCTTTCGGAGAAGACCACGAAGAACTAAACTTCTGGTAGCCTTAGCCGTTGTCGGACTCTTTCAAGGAATTGGTGCATGTCAAGAAGTCAACATCTTCTCACAAGGTTTAAAGGCAGTGTTCACGATAATCTTCAATTTTGAGATTAATGGGTAAATCGATTGTATGGCCCCCGGGTAGAACTGAAATGGCGCTGAAATCGAGAAAAACGCATCGGAAGGGCACGAAATCCTTTACTCTCACCCCGCCTTTTTACTCTCACTGGAACTGTTGCTGGTGACAATGAAATCTTTTGTGGACCCGTGCTTTAGAATTCTCCACTAACTGCTGCTCAGTTCTTTGCTTCGGACCCGAACTAATACTGTTTTCCAAAAAATGTTCTTCCATTTCCGACTAACCCCATTTTTCACCGGTGACAGCCACCGATTACATGTTCATACAGCCGGACAACTAGTCCAGACCAGCAAATAATCTAACTGAAATAAGACCATTTAGTGCGTTTCTCGCCGTTTCTTCGTAATTTTGGTAACCCTTGGTGGCCAACGCATTGTTCTGAGAGGAAAACTCGGGAACAAAAATCATCGTGAACACTGCCTTTAAGACTACTGTGCGAGCGCGAATCAATTCTTTAAACCCGAAACGTCAGACAAAAGGTGATCGACAGTAAAAGATGCCCACATATGGGCTCCTGTGGAGGAAACAAGTGCGCAGACGTAAACGCTACGAGTATGCTACCAGAGCTATCCCTTGGGAACCGCTACCCTGGAATAACTGGATGTATGGAGTCTTGCGGAGGTCCAGGGTGCGACTGTTTCTATCTCAGTTCTGGTTGCTTGTTCTACAGAATATTTGCTGTTCCGAATGACGACAAAATATTCGAGCTTTTCAAGTGCAGCAGATGGAAAGAAGAAGTTAAGCTTCGGATGGACGTCAGCAATCCCAACAGAACAGGCTACAATACGTTTGTAATTGGTCTACGTCCTAGTGTTCCGGTCCATGTTCCGAGAATGGATGTGACACTGAGTGTCGTTTGGACACCTCTACTTCCGTCTCTAGACCAACTGTTTATTGCTTCCGATATTCGTACGTCAATATGGACTAAGAGGCAATTACCTGTTCTTCAATGTCCATCTCACGATGAAGCCAGGCTCATGAAGTGCTTTATGCAGGATACATGTAAGTGTACACCAGCAGAATCCCAAGTAATGTGCAAGTGTGCAGACGATGAAATCGAAGGCAGTTTCCAAAGGATTGAGAATGTTCTTCCTCTGACTCTGGAGCAAGTACGAATAGTAGAACATTCGAACTATTCCGTCATGGCTCACGTGGAACAGGATATTTCTGCCGAGATCATACTCAATATAAAGGAAACTGTGGACGACTCTATCACGGAAGTGACCAATGACATCTGTTCAATCGACAACACTCAGCTTATCGGGTGTTATAACTGCCTAAAAGGAGCAAGCGCTACTGTTAACTGTACGTCAAGACTCAAAGTCATATCGGCCGAAATTCCTTTTTCACGAAGCCAGAATTCAAATTCGATGTGCAGTGAGATGCGGGACTCAGGAAAACTTCTTTGAAATCAGCGGTATATTGAGATACTTGCACAGCTTCCAAGGGCGCATTATGCATTATGTGCAGCAGAACCACAACAGAACCTCTGACTTTCACTGGCCAGATATGAGCCATATTTTGGATACCTATATGCAGTGGTACAAATCAATACTTATTACTATGGCTATTGTGGCTATTGCACTTTTTCTGAGCTACCTATATATCACTACTGCATGCGGTCAAATGTTTCGACTTCTCTTCAAAGGAATGGCGAAATCTTTCGCATGCGCATTGAAGATAGTGCGGTGCATGATACAGCTCATCTTCAACCGTGCATTTATGCTTCTCCAAACCAAGAGGAAAGCAAAAGCGGCTGAAAAGCTTTTCTAAGAAGTGCATATAAGAAAAGGTGCATGTTTTTTTATAGGAATGGTGCATGTTTCCATACTCTAATACTGTGCAGCGCAACAGTGCATGAAACAGCGCATGCATGGAGAGGTGCAGCTGATTTGAGCGAACATTTGGAGCTTATGTACGTCCTTTTTATTTCAGCACGATGGCTCTAAAAGTGGATCCGAAATTCGAGGAAATCCACGAGAGACGTCGCGTAGAAGAGCGCAAGCTGATCGATGAAGTTCAACACAAACGCTCGTGCATCCGACTATCTTCGACCTTCCCAACTGAGATGCAGATTCAGCGCAAAATACGCGGATTCATTAAAATTGCCGTACAGCATATTGAATCAAAAAACAACTTCGCCACAGTTTTGCTGAGCTCGAGGGAAATCGACTGGATTATTTCGAAAGGATGGGGGCATCATTGTACAAGAGCCGTTTTGAAATGATGCATATGGAGGCGCGGCACGTAACTCAAAGAATTAGCAGCGCCACAGAGGGACTTTCGATGACCTACGAGCTGTACGATCTGCTAATACAGTCAGAAGGCGCCAAGGAGAAATCCAAGGAAAAATTTTTCATGGAAATGGAAAGTGGAGTTATCATCGAGCCCTTGATTTGCTAGCAGTTACATTCGACAGGAACTTGACTTTTTCGACGACTTTCTCAAGAAGATAGAAAAAGAAATGAATGAAGCTAATTCTCGGATCAAGAACGAAGTTCGCCAAGGGACTATCGCCACAATACAGGAATTGTTCTCAGACATGAGCAAGGGTGTAAGAGATAAGTTCGCCGAGCTCATGGAGGAAATCAAGAGGCAAGGTGATGAGTTAAAACATGTGAAGGAGAGATTCGAGGAGCTTCAAGGTTCGGTCGTGGCTATGCAGGTGAAACTGGACGAGCAGCAGACAAGGACTGTACATAACCCCAACATTACTAACGCAAATTTTCCTAAGGTGGATGAACGTGAATCAAGGAATGTGCATACGCAGACGGCTGGTGTTGCAGTCGAAACCCATACCGGAAAAGATTCAAGGAATGTGCATACGCAAACAACCGATATTGCAGTTGAAACCCAGCCTACATTTGCTGCAAAAGAGACAAGGACGGTGCAGACACCGGAAGTTACAGCAGTTCCTGATAGCGAACTGGACAACAACGTCGAAGATCTCCTGAGCTTTGACATCGACTACGAGCTGTATGACGAGATCTGCAATCAAAGAGATCACTCAAAGGACGATTGCGACAAAACGTCTAGTAAAAAATGCGAATTTTTGGGCAGGAAGACAGAACTTGAAAGATGGCGGACCTCAAACACCGCATTGACGGATAAGAGCATGCCAGAAAGGGAGATCCGGTATGTCATCACTATGAGACCGGAGGAAAGATTTCTTCGATGCTCTTTCTGTTTCGCGAAAGGACTTTACTACAGTGACAATTGCCCTGCCGTGGTGAACGTTCACTCACTCACTCACTCATCCCGTTAGCTGGCGGCTGGCGGAGCAGGATGACCTTTCAACCAGTACACTGCTGTAGGTGCCATAGGAGCTCTTGTGGCCTGAATGATACGCTTCGCTTCCATTCAGTACGGTTCGCAGCAATTAATCTAGCATTAAGGACACTGCACCGTTGGGACTTCAGATCCGCTTCGACTTGCTTCAACCACGCCTTTTTCGGGGCTGCTCTTTCAACCTTCCACAGTGCAGGGCGCTCTCTCCATAACAATCTGCGCGGAAGTCGGTTTCTTTCCATTCTGCATACGTGTCCGAACCATCGCAGCCTCCTCGTTCGAATTTGTTCTTCGATCGTGGGCTGATGGTCGCAAGTATCTCGGATAACGTCGTTCCGTATTCGATCTCTTAAAGTTATCCCGAGGATTTGCCGCAAACACCGCGTTTGGAAGACCTCCAGCCTGCTGTGATCCGACTTCAGCAACGTCCACGACTCTGACCCGTACAGTAGGATTGGCACTATGGGCGCGCGAAACATCCGGATCTCTGTCTTGATTGACACATTACCCTTCTTCCATAAACACCAGCCCAGCGAAGCGAAAGCAGCCGACGCCTGCCCGATCCTGCACAGTATCTCCGATGTAGCCACTACCTTTCGCTCTTGCACCACCGATCCGAGGTACTTGAACTCCTTGACTTGCTGTAGCTCAGCTCCCTCGAAGAACACAGAAGCACGTGAACCGTCCGACGTCATGACTTTAGTCTTCTCCTTATTAATCCGCAGCCCATACGATTCCGCGATTTGTGCCATATCATTCAACAAAAGCGTGGCTTCCATGTCAGTATCGGTGAACACTGCGCTGTCGTCCGCAAACATCAAATCCGTGACAAAATCGTTATCGCCAAATTGGAACCCTCTTCTATTTTCGAAGGTCTTTCTCATAATAGCATCGACCACGGTATTAAAGAGGAGCGGCGAAATCACATCTCCCTGCCGGACGCTTGCATCGACCCTGAATTCTTCGGATAGCTTGTTTCCGACGCGGACAAAGCTAGTCGAGCCTCTATAAATTTCCTGCAGAAGCTTCACCATTTTTCCTGGCATGTGTTCGCATTCCATCGATCTCCATAAGGCGGGCCAGTGCACGCAATCGAATGCCGACTTGAAGTCTATGAAGGTGATAACGACGCGCTTTCCACAGCGGATCCTTTCCTCCATAACTTGACGAAGTGCGAAAATTTGATCGCTGCATCCTCGACCCGGACGAAAACCTGCTTGTTCTTCGCGACAGGTACTCTCCCGATGGCGTTGAAGTCTGGACTGGATAGTTCTCGTGAAGACTTTACCAACAATCGACAACAGGCTGATCCCGCGATAGTTTTTGCAGTCTCTGGCATCGCCCTTTTTATGGATAGGCACGACAATAGTCTTTTTCCAGGTAGATAACACGCTCTCTGTCCGCCATATGCGCGTGATTAACTGATGCAACTGACACAGTAGAACATCTCCTCCTGCCTTGATGACCTCAGCAGTGACATTGTCAACACCGGACGCCTTTCCAATCTTTAGCGACTTGATTGCCGCTTTCACTTCTTCCGCAGTGGGTTCCGAGTCAAGCGCTGTCTCCTCTGGTACCTCAACTAGTATCGGTTGGGCCAATGGACCTTGTGGCGCATCGTGAGTATAGAGTTCACTGAAGAACTGCTTCCATCGCAACAGACGCTCATCTGCTGATCGCACAAAGGACCCATCCGTATTCCTGATGGAATCGCTCATGGGTTTGGTCTTCTTTCTGAGACGGTTGAGTGTACTGTATAATGTGCGATAGTCGTTCCTTCCAACTGCCTCCTCCACTTCGTCTGCTACCTTATTCCAGTACGACTCCCGCTCTTCCTTCAACTTTCGTCGAAGCTCCTGACACAATTGCCGATACCGTCCAAAGTCCGTTAGTTTCACTCGCTTCCGTTCGTCCACAAGACGGAGAGAATCGTCCGATATCTAAGGCTGCGTTCGCCGGCGAATAACAGGGCAGAGAGGCTCTGCGCATTCAAGAGCGACTTCAGCTGTCTGCTTCTCGTGCTCGACCACAGACAAGGCATCTTCCAGAACCGCGAACCGATTCGACAGCTCGAGTTTGAATGTTTCTTTTGTTCCTGGCGCCAGCAAGTGTGACCAGTCTAGTTTCTTTCTAGGGAGCTCCTCACGCCTAGATCGTCGTAAGCGAAGCTGCATTACTGCACGCAAAAGATAATGGTCGGATCCACAATCAGGCCCTCTCATGGCTCGAACATCTTTCAGTGATGATCTAAAACGTGAGTTTATCAGCACGTAGTCCAAGGTGGCCACATCTCGTCTAGTTGGATTCCTCCATGTTAACTGATGCTTCCTGGGGTGCTGGAATTGACTGTTACCGATGGCAAGCTCGTTGAACGCAGCGAACGAAAGTAGGCGTAGTCCATTATCGTTTATTTCGCCCACGCTGAACCTGCCCAACACTCCTTCCCAGCCTGTTCTGTCACTACCGACTCTTGCGTTGAAATCACCCGCTACAATGGTGACATCGGTTTTTGGGATAGTATTCAGCACGTCCTGGAGTTGGGTGTAGAACTCGTCCTTGTCAACGTCAGAACTTGGCTCCGTCGGTGCGTAGATGGACACGACATGAGTCTTGATTGTTCCGCTCAAAACAAGAACAGCGATCCTGCCAGAAATCGGTTCGAATGAAACAACGCTTCCAGCTTCGCGACTGCCTAGCATAGATCCAACACCATTGCGATGTCCGTCCTCACTGGAATAGTACAGCACCGTCTTTTCGCTACTCTCCGGCACCTGAATGGTCACCGTTCCACATCCGCTCATCCTCAGCTCGGAAAGTGCAGCAATCGATATGTTGGACCTTGACAACTCTCTTGCTATTATCTCTTTCTGACCGACGCAGTGTCCCGTTCGCACATTCCATGCTCCAATCCTCAGCTCCTTCTTAGGTGTCACCAGTCGTCCTCCATTTTGGCCAGTAGTATTCTTCTCACCAACACCCTGGATCCCTAGTGTTGGCGCATCGGCTGCCCCGGATGCGGTAGCTTCTTCGTTGTTTCCTAAGAGACTTTCCATGGTTACCACCTAAGTTTTCCAGCCCGTCGGTAGTACGGAGGGCAAACCCTCCTCCTTTCTCATCCGGGCTTGTGACCGGCAATGGCGGAGTTCGTGGTGAACGTTAAGGCACGAAAGAAGATGATACGATGCAATTTCTGCCTCGACACATTGCACGACAGCGATCACTACAAGCGACCAAGGAAACGTTGCAAGTATTGCAACTCTGAAGACCATAACAAAGCCCTGTGCCTTCAACCGGAACAACGAAATGACTACCGCAAGGAATATGACGAACATCGCGAGAAGCTCGAACGAATCAAGGACTTCGATGAACCATCAACTTCTCGCGAGGGGGAATATCACGAGCTAGAAAGCTCATTTTTGGCTAGAAAGTTGGTTATGATTGCACCTAGCTCCTGTCAAGATTTGAAGTTTGTAGCTCAATTTTTGTGGAACCTCAAAATTGAGGGTCAAGAAAGACAAAAACACGTAAACATGTTATTATAAACCATCCGACGTTTAGTCATTCGTAAAAATGAACTAATGAAATAAACACCGTTACTGATAGGCTTTTTCTCAGGATTGAACGCTCCCTGAGACGGGGCAACGCTTCAATTAATGCGGCGGGGTCTTGGAAGTACTTTTTGGAACGCCGCACGGTGTGAATCAGAAGTGCGAATCAGAACGCCGTAGATAGTGTGCGGGACCCCAGTAAAAGTGCGCAAGACGCCGTAGAACGTGTCTGGGACCCAAGTGGGAGTGCGTAGGACGCAGTAGAAAGTGTGTGGGACCCAAATGAGAGTTCGCAGGACGCCGTAGAAAGTGTGCGAGACCCAAACGAAAGTACGTTGGACGCCGTAGAAACTGTGAGGTGACCAAGTGGAAGTGCGCAAGACGCCGTAAAGGGGTCTGCAGAGTTGCAAAGACCGGCGACTGGTCGCCGAGCGTCAGCCTTGACGCGGCGACAAAAATGTTTCCGAACATTATCGTCGCCGCGTCGGTTGCCGCTTGCTGGCAGTGACGTAGGGCCGTCACGGGGTCAAACCACTCTGCGGTGCCCCCTCGTCGCCCTCACGTTGCGTCGGTTGCCCTCGTCGCCGAATGTAATCGATATTGCATCACCCAGCTCTGTTCGTCGCTGCGAGCAACGCCACAACTTCAACTCTGCAGACCCCTTAAAACGTGTGTGGGACCCAAGTGGGATGCGCCGGACGCCGTAAAAAGTTTGCGGGACCCAAATACAAGCACGCACATGCCGATCATTTTTTCCGCAGGGCTACCGTAACCATTCTTGAACAGAACATGATAACGAACGATAACACACGCTCATAACATGCGAGGTATATAAAGGCGGAGGAGCGAAATGCATTCATTCACACACAGCTCTCTTTGAGAAGCCAATGGAAAATGGCAAAGGAGGTCGAAAATGTACAAACATGATTGTTGGCTATTACGATGTGCTCATATCCAGGCTGACACTTGGAAAATTTTCGGAGGAGGGTTAAAGGCAGCATACACGCTCGCAAACATGGTCAAGATATCAGCATAAATAGGCCCGCACGGCCCCTACCATGTCGTCAACGGCATTTGAAGCGCTGAAAACCATCCAGGATGACAGTATTTGGCCATCCCCGTCACGCACGCCCGTATTTTCACACCCCTTCGAGTAACAGAATGAAAAGTTAAACTTGAGAAAACATGTGATAATTGGGAGTGATAGCACTATCAAATGGGAGTGCACCAGAGAAACGGCTCGATTTACCTGGATATTACACGATTGTGCACTGATGAAATCCTCCATTTTCAATAGCCATCCAGAGTAGAGCGGCATTCTCGAAAGTGGATGAGAGTTTGAGGGTGTTTAGACAGGTAATATCCAGGTAAATCGAGCTGTTTCTTTGGTGCACTCCCATTTGATAGTGCTATCACTCCCAATTATCACATGTTTTCTCAAGTTTAACTTTTCATTCTGTTACTCGGAGGGGTGTGAAAATACGGGCGTGCGTGACAGGGATGGTCAAATACTGTCATCCTGGTTGGTTTTCAGCGCTTAAAAGGTCGTCGACGACCTGATAGGGGCCGTGCGGACCTATTTATGCTGATATCTTCACCATGTTTGCGAGCGTGTATGCTGCCTTTAAGGTAGCCCTGCGGAAAAAATGATCGGCATGAGCGTGCTTGTGACCCTAATGGGTGTGCGCAGAACGCCGTAGAAAGTGTGCAGGACATCAGTGGGAGTATGCAGGTTGTTACAGAAAGTGTGCAGGACATCATCGGGAGTGTGCAGGATGTCATAGAAAGTGTGCAGGACATCATTGAGAGTGTGCAGGATGTCATAGAAAGTGTGCAGGACATCATTGGGAGTGTGCAGGATGTCATAGAAAGTGTGCAGGACATCACTGGGAGTGTGAAGGGCATTAGTGGGAGTGTGCAACACCTCATAGAAAGTGTGCAGGACATCAGTGGGAGTGCTGCAGGACATCAGTGGGAGCGTGCAGGACGTCATAGAAGGGGGGGGGGGGCAGGGCATCAGCGGGTTTTCTTTGAATTAACCTCACCAGGCATAACCCATGTTAGAAAGGAAACCTTTAGGAAAAATATATGAAATTCCTGAAAGTTTATGTTCCTGGCAAAAGTAAAGATTTGGCATGGCCATTTTTTCGAAAAATTAGAAATATAGTCAGCTAAAAGGGGAAGGTAAAGAAAAATGAAAAAAGTTTTGAAATACTCCTGAGAACGATTTGGCGTAGAATAATTTGATTTTTGGGAAATGTAGTGAAATAGTCGAAGGTATGATTTGGCAGTCGAGTTTGAACCAACTATTGATAAGAGTTGTGCAAAATGAGAGATCGCATTGTATAAGCTTATCCGTAGAACATATCGAAGCAAAATCACGCGTGATGAGGCAAGCAGTAAAAGCACCTTCGGGAGCTGGAATGCAGCGGTCTTCATTAAGTGAAGTAAAATCAACTGTTTGTTCCATATCGCGCAAAAATTTTGCTTTGATATGTTCTACGGATAAGCTCATACAATGCGATCTCTCATGTTGCACAATTCTTATCAATAGTTGGTTCCAACTCGACTGCCAAATCATACTTTCGACTATTTCACTACATTTCCCAAAAAATCAAGTTATTCTACGCCAAATCGTTCTCAGGAGTATTTCAAAACTTTTTTCATTTTGCTTTACCTTCCCCTTTTAGGTGATTATATTTCTAATTTTTCGAAAAAATGGCCATGCCAAATCTTTACTTTTGCCAGGAACCTAAACTTTCAGGAATGTGTCATGTGCTTATCGACCGGAATGGCTACAACCGATCGGCCGGCTATGACGGGCGCCTATCCTTCGATATGCCCTGAAAGTTAAATTTCGTAGTTAGATTTTTTTAGTTTTGGAAGCATATGAATGTAATGAAGTTTCACTTTAACAAATGAGTAATCATTTCAATCGGGCGGATCCATTAAACCTGGGTTCGTCAATTTCGGGTTGAATTGAGCAGGGCTTACAACAGACAGTGTTCACGATGAAAAAAGTGTTCGAAATTCCATTAGGAATGGGTAGTGGAGAGACACTCTGTAACGCTAACGTCAAAAGAACGCATGAAAACGAGCCAGGAAGAGCCCCAAAAGAGCCCCACGTTGCCACTTTGAGCGCAAGGCAAACCCCACAAGCGCATTGCCCGCCCACCGACGTGAACGAATGAAAGCTTGAAATCGTGAGATGAGCGAGGGTTTCCGATTGTTGGCCCCGCTCTTCCCTTCATTCTCGACTTCTCTCTTTACTCAGGTCAGCTCGCATACATCGGCGGCAAAAGACGGAAGTTACGAGCCTCGGAAAACTCGTCCACCATGCTTCCCTAGCTCAATTTTTGAGGGACCATAACTTCGTTCCCAGGAGGTCGTGTACGATTTCAGAGACATCGTTGGAATCAGCATGGGACCGTTTTGAAGATAGGCTTAAAAAAACAATTTTTATCGTGGACACTGCCTTTAACGCAGCTATGCTCTCGCTGAACCCAACACAAATCCACACACCCAAGGTTAGTGCTCTTGTGAACCTGGGCACACAGGTATTCCCGTGGGTGAGACTTAAGTTTCGGGAAGTTTACAAAATCTTAGGTCTTTATTAGTCTTTGTAACTTCTCGACTGGGAGTGAACTCACCCTTTCACGGATCTCACAAACGCATCTAACCGGCCTGTACTGGCCTTTAGATCAATGCCCGTTTTTCTCGAGAGACCTAAATGGTTAAATTAAAGGCATTTTGTCACAGGATATCACACTGAATTCGAATAGTATGGCAACCGCACGACGGCCGCGCTCCCCACCGTATACACCCACATTGACGAACAGTACGTTCCTTCCGGATCGTTGCCGAATCATTCCGGGACACGACGGTTGATTGTAGGGAGCCAGCCATAACGGATAGACCTGCAGAAAAGAAAGTTGTTTGGGTTGAGGCACTCAGCCTTTTGATAAGGATCGTGGAAAACATTCTGCGAAATCGTGAATCACTAAAAAATTTTCTGGAATGACATCTCAGGACAATTTCATCCATATCAACAAGCGGATTACATTGATTTTAAATACAACTAATAAGTGAATTTTTTTCGCTTTAGCAACCAAGCCTGTGAACAGAGAGCACGAAAGTTTTCGAAAAAGATGGTCATCTGCATATGCTCTCACCACCTGAACTGTACATACTCAGGCGATTATGGGCCCCGAGCCGCCTGACAGTTCGGCTCGTTTTTCCATTCTGCAAGTCGGCTCTTGTTGCTCTCCGGGCCACTGCTGTTGCTTTCCGGGCCGCTGCTGTTGCTGTCCGGGCTATTCCGGTTGGTCCGAACAGCAACAGCAGTAGCCCGGAGATTGGGAGAACGAGCCGAATTGTCAGGCGGCTTCGATTCCTATTCGGTGCGGCTCGGGGCCGATAATCGCCTGAGTAGGTATTTATACGCGGAAATGTGACTGGACTTAGTTTTCCAACAACCGATATATTTTTAAATGCTAGCCCAAACAGCGTTACTTCCAAGGTATGTATTAAAACATCGGAAAGGTCGGCAGATCTCGGAACCAACCTCCAGATCTCTATGGCAGACCTCAACAATATCCTTCAGTTGCTCCATCGGGACGAGAATATTCTGCTGTATACGGTTACTTTCAAACCGTGCCTTCATGATGGTAGGAGTTAGGAGCTGGAACATTTTTTTCAAGCGAGGCAATCGTGAAATAAAACAGAAAAGTATAGACACTTAAAAGCAGTTTTCACGATGAAAAAATTGCCCGTTTTTTTGGCAAAATGGCCCCTCTAAGAAAAATGGAACGGAAGTGTGACGAAAAACGGCCGGGAAGTTTGTGAAAATCTCGCGGGCCAGCCATTCCATTGGGCCACCCCGCCCACGTCCTATAAGAGTTGTCGACGTCCGTTTTACCATAGGGACAGGCCCCGATAATTTGAACATTCTTTATCGCAAAAGATTCTAACATCCAGACGAAAGCATTTGCCCATCATATTTTTGAAAAGGTTCCGGTACAACAAATATAAAACAAAGTCACTTACCTAAAGATTTTGAAGCGCGAAACCATTTCACTAACGTCAGGTTCCGTGCGTTGTCTGCATTCTCCGAAACACGCAAACAAGCACTGGCAAGTTTTTCAGCAGATTCTTAGAACGGTTCTCCCAGTATTTGAGTGTTCTGTGGGGACTTTTCCATATTAACCCCTACTTAGTAGACTCAGTTACTCAAAAACATCGAAAACTAAAATACGGTTTTTTTATCGTGAACACTGCCTTCAATTTGAAGAGCATTAGTGTATAAGACTGGCGGGACCCACACAACTGACCTGTGATTTCGACTGATTTTTCTAGGTAAGTGTAGTGGATCTGATGCTAAGTCAAAAACTTACCTCAGTCAGCTCAAGTTCCGGTGGACACATCCAGGCTAGGAACCATCGAAACAAACAGCTGTCAGCAAAAGGAATTAAGTCCTCAAAAATACTTACTAAAACACTTTTAATCAAGAAAAATTGGAAACTAATGGACGGAAGTTCACCTTGAGCTCCCAGTACAGACTTTTTGAGTGACGATGATAAAAATCACGCAGCGGAACAAATTCAATGTACTCTTGCTGAAAATGTTACGAAATCGACATGCACTGTCCAAGAAATCGGAAACTTTCCAAGCTTTTCGCTTCTGCAAAGCGTTTCAAAATTTCGTGGACAGCACGGAATACCATAGAGTCCACCCTCAATTGTTCTTCAGCTCAGCGAAAGCATTTCTCCTCGATTCTGCGTACTGAGGTATGTGCCCCGGAAACAATTTTGACTTTCGCTGGCATTTTCGCAACAAAAAAAAACCATTCTTTCCTGCTTGCTTCGAATGTATATGGGAGGGCAAACAAGCAGTAAAAAACGAGGGCTTGTCTAGAATTTAGTAGTCTATAAACCCTGTCTTCCTTCTGATATGGGTCCTCCTGATCCATTTGTGAGCTCGAACTTTCTCTTTGGCATACTTGCTAATCAGATTATGGATTGACGTTCTTTGCCTATTTCGTTCCACGTGGTCGCGGTACGCATTTTCTAGCTGGTGATGCGTTTATTTGAAGGTACAAGTCCACCTCCAGATGGGAGTAAGAGAACGATTAAGGCTTTTAGGCCTCTTTCGGAGTTCGGTCGCCACGCGACGCGATGGGATGATAATCGTGAGCATCGATCGAGATCGCGTCGCACGTCGATCTGTATTCAAAACATGTCATCGCATCCCACAGCGATCGCACTCTGAAAGAGGCCTTAGCGTACTTGCGGAGCGCCGATATCGTAATTCATACCGCAAAATTAATTGCGTCGCCGCTCTTGGTCGCAGATAAGAAAACTGATTTGACGGCACCTAACGATTATTCGCCTTTTCCATTACTTAAAGGCAGTGTTCACGATAATCTTCGATTTTGAGATTAATCGCTAAATCGATTGTTTGGCCCCCGAGTAGCACTGAAATGACGATTAAACCGAGAAAAACGCACCAGAAGTACACGAAATCCTTAAGTATCAGCCCGCCTCTTAAGTATCAATGGAACTGTTCGTTGTGACATCGAAATCTTATGTGGACCCATCTTTTGCAATTCTCCATTCTGTGTTGCTCCGTTCTTTCCTTCGGGCCCTAACTAATACTGTTTTGCCCAAAATATTCTTCCATTTTCGATTAGTCCCATTTTTTACCGGTGACAACCGCCGTGAACATGTTCATCCAACCGGACAACTAGTCCAGGCCATAGAATAATGTCACTGAAATAAGACGAATTAGTGCGTTTTTCGCCGTTTCTTCGTGATTTTGGTAACACTTGGTTGCCAACGCATTGTTTTGAGTGGAAAACTTGGAAACGAGAATCATCGTGAACACTGCCTTTAATGGCTGAAATTGTTAACGAACCGCTTTCGTTTGCAAAATGAACTTGTCTAGTGTTCATCGGAAATCGTTCAGGAGAATTCACGTCTCTAGATAGGTACAGAACAGAAGATTGCTCAAATCTTTTATTTAAGAAATTGGAAGGGGAGTTACTATTTTATTTTGAGTGCTGGTGTTCCTCGCGAAGCTTTCCATTAATGCTTATTACTGCTAACAGGCCTTCGTGAGCCCCGATACTGTTTACCATATTCTTTCCATTTTTTTTTTGCGATTTCGAAATTCTGAGCGGTGATATCTACCAAGCATTCTGTTAATTCATTCGAATTATACCGATACAAGTCTCATTTTTGGTATGTGATCTATATTCAATTTCTCAGGCACTTCAGAGAAATGACAAACGGAAGCTTCAGGAAAGAACTGAACTGTGTCAAGATCATGAATATGGGATGGACGGATTTCGAAGTAGTCGTTATCGATTTTGATTGAGTGTACTGGCCACAAATATAGTTTAATAATCCTCAGCAATTTTTCGGGTAACTTCGACAGCGTTACTTCGTGATCATAGTTTTTTTTTCAAAAGAACGAGTGTCCATTTCCATCCATTCAATCCATTGAATTGGCCCTTCTCTGACCTACCTCTGGACAATAATCTTTCCCTTGAGATTAAAGGCAGTGGTCGCGATCAAATATGCTTGTCGTCTTTTTCTCTCCAAATCCTTTCCTGGGTCTCGAGTAGTAGGACCTATAAGAAAAAATCGCGAAAAAACCACTGTTTTGGGCCAAATTCGAAACCTGGACTTTCTTGTCTTTTGATGGTGGACGAGCCCACTCTACATCATCGGCATCGATGACCTCTTATATCAAGAACATCAGCTACCTTGAAATTGAATGTCAATCAATGAACCTTCGAATATATGTACACATCTAGTCAAAAACATTGACTGAAGTGATGCTTTCATTATTCAACTGTTTTTATTCGTTAAATTTGCATTTATTTCGTCCTCTGAATGTCGATGATTTTTGACTGCTCGGCATGAGACTGCGATCTGTTTCGTCATCGCTGTGCACGTGTGCACGAACTAGCTTCTTTGGGCCCTAGAAACTCTAATTCTAGACCGTTTTTCACCGCGCTACCTTTATAGTTTTTCAGCTGTTTTTGATCTAAGCCGATTTTTGTAGTTTTTTCGATAACGTTTTTCATCGTGACCACTGCCTTTAACCTCACAGGTTTAGGTTTTTTTCAGAGAACCAATACTCAAAAAGATTTTAATTAGCAAAATAGAGAGCCTCGAAGTCAGCGTCATTCATTCGAACAGCGATGAATTTTGAAAATAGTATAGGATAGACTCTTCATTTTTCAGAGTCAAACTATAGAGACTATTGCAGACATACCACACTAACAGAAGAGGAGAAAAAAGTCTGTGTGCAGAGAATTATAAGTCCCGTTGAATCAGCTGTTTTGTCCGCAACCAGTAGCGGCAACGCATTTAATTTTATGGCGAGGATTGCTGTATTGGCGCTCTGTTAGCACACTAACAGCGTCCTTGTCGTAAGAGATACAGGAGGATCCATCGGATCTCTAAATTGACTCAGGATGCTGTGGAAACCACGCAAGCAGTTATTTTCCAAGAGCGCCCCAGTACAGCTGCAGAACCTGTGAGGAGTCGAGCTTCGAAGTTGATTGATAAAATTGGCACAGATGAACGAATGACCAGTGGCACAAGTTGAGAAGCCAGCGTTGTCCGGTGTCCAAATCTAGGCTTAACACCCGGTGGGCGGAGGAGGGTTCCGCAAAAAGTGGTAGGATGTCTAACAAAGATGCATATCCGGTGCTTTTGAAACGAATTCACCGCCTAATTGTTTGACAACATAAACCATCCTCTCTCCAGTCGTATCTCTTGAATGTCCACATACTTTTGAATGAGGATAAGACCCGTAATCAGCATTACAAAACGAGCAAAGCGCTTACTGTCGCTATAAGACAATTCAAACCGATCTACCTTAGTCTTAGATATGATATTCTGAGCATGAGTGTAGAAGGAGGGTTTGTACCATCTTCCGATATTGTTAACAGCACCCCAATTCTTCGGCGGTCCTTCAGAGAATCTGAAGACAGGCCCCCTTGAGGTAGCCTTGCACTCGAAAAAGTAACCAAGCAGCTAACCTTCCACGGAGAACGACACCTGAGTTCCTTGAAAACAGAACTCCTTCGACGAATTCATTCTCTCGACACTGACATTCCTCGGTGAGCCTTGATTGCATGTCCTAAAAATTCTTGAAACGGACCCTTACTGTGTAGACCTATTTATGAAGACATCTACTGAGGGACATACTTCAGGTAAAGGTAACCAACCTCGGTCGAATGAACTGGTGTGTAGGTGAGCTTGACGAATGGTTTGATTGGGATGATTCTCAGAGTGACAGCCACAAGTATTCCGAGCGTCCCCTCACTCCATGGCATACCATAAAACAGTGCTTGAGTTTCTGCACCTTCGGTCTTTTCCTGCAAAATCTAAGTTGACGAATCTCTCATGCATGGGTTGCGAGACCTTAAATCTATTTGAGACTCCATCACTTCCTAAAATCTTGCCAGAATAGGAAAAACCTGACCTTTGAAGCCACCACAACACTGCCATCAGGCATCACTAATTCGTAGGATAGGCAAATGTGCTGGAATAATCCATACTTCCGCCCGGATGCTCCTACTCCACAACCATTTATTGCATCTGAAACCGCTCAAAATGGTATTCAGCACTGATAACAGCTAATTGGTATAGTTGTGGCCTGGACGAAAACACCGAATATCGAATATATTCGAATGATCCCTTTTTTGAACGTCAGATTTTTGAATAGATTTGAGTACCCCCTTTTTCTGGACTCCGATTTTTGAATATATTCAAATGGCCCCTTTTTTGAGGTCCGAATTTCGAATATATTCGGATGACCCCTTCTTTCGAGTTCCGAATTTCGAATAGATTCGAATAAGATTCGAATATATTCAAACAATTTCGAATCGACAAACTGAAAACAACCCAGTTGAGCAGTCAATGTATCCTCTATTTTGGAGCGAATCTTACTGCCATTGATCGCGAGCGTGTGCGCGCGGATGCTACATCCCCTCCGCTCACACTTTCCCGCCATGCGCTATCAAAACTTGAATGTGATGTGCCCACTCCACCCACTTTCCTGTGGCTGCCGAAGAAGAGGGTGGGGCGAGCAGACCATATTCAAAGTTTCGGGGTCGCATATTGCTATTGGTTGCTCGTTCAAGCCGGTTTTCAACACTATTGTTGTGATGGGCCACGAAGGTGGTTTCAATCTTAGCCTTAAAAAGAATTTTCATTTTTTTCATCTGAACACAATGTCTCAACAAATTCAGCTCCGCCAGGTAGTCAACCCCACGTTTCCGCTAATGATATCGACATAGAAATTATTTTTGAATACTGTCTTTGATGAGAGCTATAAACGTTTTTACGTTGAAAAAAAAAGCCGGAATTTGCAGTATTATTATTTATTAGTATTTGCAGAATTGGTCAACTTCCTGTTCCAATTATTGCCACCAGCCCACCATCCGAGGATTACCGGACCGCTTTACACGAGTTCTCAACTGATTCATATATAAAAAAAATGCTACGTTTACGCTACAACTTTGTATCATTTGATTTTGTATTCTTGGAACTTGCAGGAATCAGTATGTCTCTGAAAGGTTTTTTTTGCAGTTCTAGCATTTCTAAGGGGTTGAGAATTTTATGATAAAAAAACTACTGTAGGTTCTCGCACAACTTAGAACTTGAGCGTGATCCTCTGATTTCTTAGTCAAAATATTATTAGTTACAGATTGATCGGGTACAACTCCACTTTAAATGGGGTGGAACTACTCAAAACAATCACTCGTTGTAGCGCCATTTTGCACGCGGGAGCCAAGTGATTTCGAAATCCTTTGACGTGGTCATGCCTGCTACTCTGAGAGTTTTGGCCGAGATATAGCCGCGAAATAGCCCACCAGGCTCCGCAGCTGCTCCTGGTGGGCTCATCCTCGGCTACTTCCCCGCAACTGGTGCTCTTCATTCAGCCACCAATCTGAAAATGAGGCGGCAAGCTTCTATTGCCGGTCTTACCTTCATTCACAGTTACCCTCTATAAAACGTCGAAATTCACATCACTCGAGGCGCGAGCGGCGCGCGCGCCGCTTCGGCTTCCGTCTGCCCTACGCTCTCTCACTGTCTCTACCCTCCGCTTCCCGCCAGCACGCGTAGGAACCAAGTGAATTTCGCCGCTTTATAGCTTGTGCAGAGAACGATACCGTCAATCATAACTAGTGTCATGTGTTCCGTAAGAATACGTCCAAAGACAATATTGAGGTCTCTTTCCGTCGGTTACCCAAACTCACGAGTAAAGCCAAACATCAGAAGATAATTCTGGTTGCACCGCAACACAGGGCTACATCCATCAAGGCTAGGGCTATGCGAAAATTTCTACCATAATTTTTGAAAACGGAAGCAAAATGGTCAAAACGCAGGGAACGGAAATCGGAAACGGAAAAGACCAAAAAGGTTGTGAATTTTCTCATTTCCACGTTTAGTCGCTGCTCAGGGCTTGCAGATCTCATTCGGAAACCGACGGTTCTAATCAGATGTAAACAGATGTGAACATGATAAAATGTAGGAAGTAAGGAGCAAAACTAGTTGGGGGGGGACTCGGGGTTCAATTAAAAAAAGGAATGCTTGATTATATGAATATCTGATATCAGCAGAAATTTTTATTTTCATGCATGAATCATTTCATTTTTTCGATTGGCCCCTTAAAGGCACAGTACGCAGATATGAATTTTGCGGTTTTTAGCTGGTTGTGTAGTAGACCCCTCTTATATACCACGTGCCATGTGCGAGAGCTCAATTCCTCCAAATAAGCGAGATACAAGCGACCACCACAGGCCCGGCCCCCATTCCTCACCACCACGGGCCACACCCCCAACCAGATTTTCGAATTCGATAGCGTCTAGATGGATGGATGGATTTCCAACGAGCCTTCGTTCTTTTGTCCATTGTCGGACTGCCACCTTATACTGGCTCGCTCTTGAGCAACGATTGCAAATGAAGAGAAATATAGGCCTGAGACAACTCGTCCACCAATTTTCCACCCTCAAAATATATGTACATAGAGGGTCTTGAACGTTTTCAGAGATACCACTGTGATCAGCGTGTGACCCTCTCTAAGATTAGCATAAAAACTGAAAAATTTTCTTTTTGCACTAAAAGTAATCGTAGGAAACAAGCCATTTCGCACCTTGTCTGCGAAGAGAATGTGAATCCATCAATATTGATAATGGCTTGAATTTTTCACTATATGTACATATGCATGCCGATTTCGACTGATGACTCCACGTTCTGCTGAGAAGAAACATTCTAGTAGTTAGAAGCGGAGAGAGTAAGAAAAATGGGAGGCATACATACTATAAAATACGCCGATATCCTGCTATCATCCGAGCTTATGAGCGTCTCATTGTGAATAATTCCATGATGCTCCAAAACCCCATCAAATTGAGTATCGAGGAAATATTCCGGCTGACTCAATACGTCGTATGTGGCTATAAAGCACCGTTTTGCAATGGTTGATCTTTGCCCGGTAAGCCTACAAGAATACTCCCAAGGTGACGCAGTAATAATGGGTGATCAAGAAACTCGATTTTACCCATACTATTCCGGAGTTCCGGAGTAGGGCAGGGCTCAGCAGCATTAAGAAGTTCGCATAGACCGCACATGAATCAATTAAGCTCAACTAAGCTAAACTAAACTGGATTATAAGCAGACCACAAATATGGCGGCTAATCCGCGGCTTTATAGCGGCAAGAATTATTTGACGGCCATTTCGCGGCCAGCATTATTTAGCGGCTATTTCGCGGTTATGTCGCGGCGGGTATTATTAGGCGACTATTTCGCGGCTATTACGCGGCCAGGAGGCATTTCGCGGTTATTTCGCGGCTATTTCTCGGCCAAAACTCTCAGAGCAATGGCCACCTACCATAAACCTGAAGAGCGACGACGGGGCGGAGTTATTAGCAACTACTCGAAATTACAGCTATTCGGATGTTCATTCGAATAGTAGGCTTTGAATATCGGATAGATTCGAATGACCCTGTTTTTTTAGGTCCGATTTTTGAGTAGATTCGAATGGACTCTTTCTTTGTAGTCTGATTTTCGAATAGTATTCGAATGGTGCGATTTCATAAACTCCGATAATGAATACGTATTCGAATGGAAGTTATTCGAATATATCGATTCGAATCTATTCGAATGACACAACTATACTAATTAGAAACCTAGGGCGTTGAATTTCGAGTGTTATTATTAAGGAACCTCGCATGGCCTACCCCACCATTTGAAAGATGATAAATGTTTTCTGGTCAAATCTGCTCCGCTTTCTCCGAATCTGACATCGGATTTTGCTACGGACACCTCTGAACGAAGTTATAAGCGTTTTCGAAACTTCGTGAAAAGGTGAGGGTGCCCATCAGCCAGTTTTCAGGGTGCTTGAAAAAGTTTCGGATTCGGCTCAAAACTTTTAACTGTGGGTTATTCAGGGCGCTGAACGCGAATCTGGGGTCTGTTTGTCGCTAAACTTATGGTTACTGTAGGTTACGGTAGGCATAATGCCTTTTAACTGGCTTCACGTACCTCAAAATTTCGAAAATCAAAAAATGGATCTAAAATTCGAGTTCGGTGTCCCAAATAACACCTACAGAGAAATCTTGAGTCAAATCTGAAACTTTGACCAAGCTACCGTATACCAACCGCAACCTACCGTAATCTACCGAAAATCGATAAACTGATTGCAGATTCGTGTTTAGCACTGCAAATAACCCCTAGAACAACAATTTGAGATATATCTATCGTAGCACTCCGGAAATTGGAAAACGTCGCGATTTGCAATCAGATTTCTCCCCGATGGAAAGCTTTGAACGAATCAAGTCGAAAAGCTCGGAAAATTGTCAAATAAACCCCCAGATTCGTGATCAGCGCCCCAAATAACCCACCTGGAAGGATTTGAGTCAAATTTGCAAATAAAAATTTTACGTTTTCAGAGGTATAAATAAGCGCCCAACCGAAAATCCGCACAAGTTCAACGAAACTCGCTCAGTAGGGTAGTTTTAAGGGCTTAACACAAGCATGAGGTCCGTTTCCGGATTTCGCAAACTCTAATGAGCGTTTTTGATAGAAAAAAGGCGGGAATTACGAACTTTGACAGGCTAAAACTTTTTCCACAGATGTTCGTAGCAAAATCCGAGTTCCGATTCGGAAAGAGCGCGCCAGATTTGACTAGAGAACATTCATCAGCTTTCTGATCCAGGAGTTCCCTAGTTAGCACAGTGCTCCATACGTTCACTCACATTTGACATGGTCGAGCTCTGTATAGGGTAACTGAACTCTGCTGAATCAATGAACTTGTTGAAAGGGAAGTTTCTATCCGCAAATGATGCTTTGCAAGACGAATGTGGCTCAAGGAATTTCGGGATCAGTGAATCCAACGAAGCCAACTGATTCCCAGTAATGCATGTAATACCCTCGCATATAAAATTGGTAACATTCAATTGCTACTATACCCGGCAATTTTAGTTCTGATTATGTCACCATTCGGTATCATAGGTTCAAAAAAGAGAGAAGAGGTGTGACTATCCTGCTGAAAAACAGCTCTCGTTAGATAAATGTTTTAAAGGATATTTAAAGGACTCTCCACCAAGAATGAGGAAGGGCTACTTGGGGCTTGCAAAACCTATGTGAGACCAATAGTAGAAAGAGGCACAACAGTATTCTCTACTCGCAAGAAAAAAGATATACTGATGGATGAAAGAGTGCAGAATAATTACACGAGAAAGCTTACTCTGGTGGTACTATAGCTTCATTACAGCCGCGCACCGGGGTCTAAGATCACGAACAAATTTCTTGGTTTGAGTTCATTGTCCTATGGGGCAGTAACTGATGTTTGTTTTTCTTTCAAAATGTTTTCCAGCAAAATAGAAATCGACATTCTGAAAAATTTAAACTCGTTCAGACAGTAACAAAAGCAAGAGGAATTCAGTTCAAAATATAGTATCCGAGACAGAAAACGAGAGTTCATTCTTCCACCATCATGGCTGGTTCGAAATACGTTGCATTGAAAAGTGTTATCATTCCTGCTCTCACCAATTTTGGATCATTGAAGAGATTCTCTAAGAACGTCTTGTTAGTTTAAGTGCGGTTTTTTTATTATATGTGTACCCGTTTTTTTTTGTTTGCTCTCCTCTCACAGCTGCCTTCTATGGTCGTAATAAATTAATATTTTTATTTCTTCGTGTCCTTCGCAAATATTGAGATTTGAAATTTCCTTACCTTTCCATAGTTTACGTAAAAAGCTTCGGCCCCTTCTTCATATAAAAAAATTAGCGCAGACGGCGCTGAGGTTTCGATGATTGAAGCCTTTATAAGAAAAAAAAAACAGTGCTCGTTTCGCGCGTAATGGGGACGCGATTTCTCCGAGGACTCCACCGCGGATTATTGTGAAACCCAGTAGGCTCAACTAAGGGTATTGAGCACGGAAAACCTAATTTATCTTTTTGTGCGCCCGATGGACTCGAGGCGCAGAAAAGTTTTCGTCTATTTCACTAGCTGTTCAGAAGAGACCTGACCTTGAACCGTAAGATGAGTTGCTCCAGGTAGAATTGGGAGGCAGTAGCCCATAGGAACAAGCGTACGCGACAGCTCTCCCATTGTGACCATGGGTTCCACGCGAACGGTGAGCGCGTCGCGATTCACCTGGAAGCAACATTGCTTGAAACAAGTTTGAGGAGGCTAGCCCAACACAAAATGGGACTATTTGGCGCAGCACTTCCCCGAGTTTAGCATGAAAAACCAAAAATTGCGCCAAACCAAGCGATCACTTATTCCTCAAATTATGGTGCGCTACTTGATCTCAAAATTATCTGAAATTGAATTCCTAACACGACAAGATAAGGAAAACTAAAGCCTGAATAGAGTGAGTCACTTCTAAAATATCCATCAGAGCTCCTGTATAGATGAGGGTCACGTCCTTGGTGGAATTCCGTCGAGGTCTCAGCCATCCGTACTGTGATGTACTCAATTTTGTGCAGCGACCACTGCAGGCCCATTCCCGAACCTGCAAAGAAATTTGTGTCGGCTTCAACAGCTATGTACTGATGGACAAACATCATACCCGTCTTTGTATTGCCGCCACCTTCCTTCCATGGGCTCTTCGAGCTGTGCCCATTATATAGACGAATCTGTTCCTCATGGTAAAAAATAAGTTAAAGGCCAGACTCAGTGGTAGAACAATACAGACAATTATAGCACAGCGAAGTTGGAACAAAATCCAGTTCTGGAGGCGAGAAAACGTAGATAACTGCGTCTGCATTCCCATCTGAAACGAACGAAATTTTCAAAATACTTAGATGCAATATGTGTAATCATGTCATCCAATGTTTTCGTTATATATCTGGGCTACGTTCCAAGAATGTCCACACGACGCCGTGTAGAGACAAACGAGGGCTTTGTAGCATTTCCATTGGCGAACTCGCTCCCCTTGGCTACAAACTCAGGCGGAAAGGTTGTTCATGGGAGCTCTCTTTCCTCGTGGAAATGTTCTTGGAACGCACCCCTCAAGCTTAGCAAATGTACTGTGTCTTTCAGTCTTCCAGAAACAATATTTGCAAAATTACAAACAGTGAGTCAACACAGTAAGCATTTAGTACTATATACATATTATCGCAAATCTCATGAGCCAACCGCCATGTGCAGCCAACCCTAAGTTATAGGTCGATGATTCATGCAGTATACAAAGTATGACATCCAACAGCTTTCGCTAACATAGGTATGGGCCAAGTGGAGAACGAAAAAAGAGTTTCCCACCGACTGACTTTTAGAACGATTCTCACGAATTCCTACACATGTGGCTAGCAGACTTGACACGTAACAACACTGCAAGACGGATTCTTTCGAGATTGGCATAGAGAAGGGGTCTTATGCTCCTACTCTAGGGTCATACAATCACCTGTCCACGGAAGAATCCAATTTGCGTTGTGTTGATAGCAGCGTACCTGGGGAGGGTCCGCAAAACACTTAAATAGCTTGGCGCAAAGGTATAATTAGGGGAGAAGATTTTTCCCTGTCTGGGGTAAGGATTTAAGGGCTTACCGTTGATGTTGGCGGCATCGTGGCTGCAGCGACTGCCAATCTTTAATTTGAGAGGCTTTCAATACCTACGTTTCAATTCGAGGATTTTCAAAAATTAAGAGTCGTCATTCTTGAATTACCTATGTAATATAGCTGTGACGCTTCCGTTCCTCGTGATAGATGACCGGCAGGGAAAAATGCCTTTACAAATCACAGAACATTTTCCACGGGGTTATGATATTATGAATATGTAACACTGAGGTCTCAAGCTTTGCCAACTATCTCCACCTGGTTCAAACACTGGATTGAGAAGAAAAAACCCTACACGGTTTTTTGCGCAGACGATGCCTCGAAGAAGTCCATGGGTCCTCGTGGCCTGGAACACTCATTTTGGCATTAAGACTACCAATCTCCTGACAGAATCGCGAAAATTGGAGGTTCACAACTGCAACTCTGTGTCTAATCTCGAGGAAACTCAGAGTGATTCGATCACCAATTCTCTTGTGAGAACAACAATAATCAAAAAAGTGTTAAAAACGCAGTACTTCGCAAAATGGACTGAAACCGACCACAAATCAAGTGTGTAATTGAATTTTCTTTTTCACCTGCAACATCTTTTGTGAAGAGACTATTGACAGAATTTGTATCGAGCAGTTTCCGACAGAGATAACTGAGCAGGTTACATGCATTGTGCCACCGTTCGGGCAAGCTACTGGCGACTTTTCTTGGGTCGTGTAAGTTATAAGCAATATACTATAAGGGGCGCATCATCAGGAAACTTTTGGACAAGCTGCTACTTGTGAGTGGCGGGTCACGTGAAGGCTGTCAGCAACTGTACTTTTTTGATCTCGCAAGCAGATGATTGTATCTATTGTTTATTTTACTGGCTGCACTTGGGTGCAGCATAATATATGGGACCCTTGTTGAAGGCTGTGTTCACGGTGATTCACGTCCCCGAGTTTTTCACATAAAAGAATGTGTTAGCCTCCAAGTTTTAGCACAATTACGAAGAAACGGCGAGAAACGCATTAAAACGCCGTATTCCAGTGACATTATTCTATAAGGTGGACTAGTTGTCCGCATGGATGAACAAGTTCATGGTGGTTGTCACCGGTGGAAAATTGGGTCAATCGAAAATAGAAGAGTGTTTTATACAGAGCAGGATTAGTTAGGACCCTAAGGAAACAACGGAGCAATAGAGAGTAGAGAATGGCAAAGGACGGGTCCACAAAAGATTCCATTGTCACAACAAGCACTTTCTGTGATATTTAAGAGACGGGGTGATACTTAGGGATTTCGTATACTTCTGGTGCGTTTTTCTCGATTTCTACGTTTTTTTTTGTTCTACCCGGAGGCCATTTGATCGAAATAGCGAATAAGCTCAAAATTGAAGATTATCGTGAACACTGCCTTCAAGTTCAACCTAGTGAATGAACGAGGTGAGATCATTCCGCTGAGCCGTGTGGCACTCGTGACAAACGGCGAGAGAGGTTTCGACCGCACACGACGATCTAAAGGCGGCACGAATCGCACTGATACTTTACGTTCCTCGTTGCACGTTGGCGCAAACCCGGTGCACGTCGGTTAGAACATATGCGCACAGTGTCAGCGCCATCGCACAAAAAGGAACGCAAAGAATCAGTGCGATCCTTGCCTACTATGCCTCCGCAGCCCCGCCCATTTATTAGACTAAATTCTACGAGGAAACTCTGTATACATACGTGAAAAAGAGCTCCGGTAAATGAAATTAAATCACTGTAGTTCGCTAGTAAATTCATGTATGTCATGGTATGCACGGAATAGAGCAGAATGCTTTGTGAGTTGCCAAGCCTTATGCCTCTTTCACACTTGCCCAACCGACGTCGGACGACTCGTTATCGAATGTGTAGTATCTATCTACCCTAACCTAACCATCTTATCTATCTTAACTTATTAAATTTGATAACGAGTCGTCCGACGTCGGCCGGCAATCTACGATAGGGGCCTTAAGTGTCTTTCACAGTCTGCCGGACGAAGCCGTCCGGCATGTTATAAGATAGGATTGCGGCGTCAGTGCACCCCGCACTGCGGTGTCGGCCGACCGACGTCTCAGTGCGGTGAAATCATCGACACGACGTCGGATCAAGTTATGACGGGTTAGAACGTGTTGTTTTGGCCTTACATTTTGTTTTGGAGAGTCGGAACTGACGGTTGTTCACCGCAGTTTCCCTCGCACTGCGACTCACTTTCAACGTGTCGGACGGCGTCGTCCGGCAGACTGTGAAAGGGGCTTTAGAAGTGAGGTTGTGAGAGACAGAGACACAAGCGACTGCATATGGAAGTCACTCCTTCAACTGGAAATTGTGGTTTGTTTTGTTCTGGGTTTTGTTTAATTCCCGATAACTACACAGCACTGTTGGGAGTAGACTTCACATGGAAACATCAAGTACCGTGAGAACTATAATCCCCGAGGTGTGGAAGAGATGAATACCATTTTCGCAACTCGGCAAGGGACACTCGATTGCCTTCCGAACTTGCCAATCTTTCTAATGTTCCACACTTTGTTGTTGAATACAGAACCTCTATGAGGCACTTAAATGCAGCGTCCGCGCAGAAAACCGCATTTGGTTTTTCTTCTCAATCCAATGTTTGGAGCCAATAGAGACGGTTGGCAAAGCTTGAGCCTTCAATGCTGCGTATTCATAATGCTACAGTCTCGTGAAAACTTCTCCGTGGTCTGGAAAGGCGATTTCCGGTCGATCATTTAGCACCAGGAGCCGAAGTTCCACAACAGGCTCCGACAGACCAGGGAAATCCAAAATTCTATATTCTTCATTTCGAGAAATCCTCAAGTTCCAGCGTGTGTATTGGAAGCTTCCTATTTTTAGAGAATTCTTGACAATTAAAAGGCCTAAAGAATTAATCAACCTAGAAAGTTATAGCGAAGCTTTCCGAAAGAAGCTAAATCTTCTCAGACGTCCAGCATATCCGACGTTTGCGTATTACACAAGACACCGGACAGACGTGGAAAAGAGGAAGCTGAATGCTCCGGAATATTCAAATGACTTTTTCTCAGAAATTTGAGTGTTCTGGAAGGCTTTCTGCGATATTTCACAACCTGGTAGGCCCAACTGCGCAAAATAGTGAAAAACTTGAACACGATTTTTCGCGCGTACGCTGCCTTTAAAGCGCAGCGTTTTAAATTGTACAAAACCGTATTAAATTTTTCCACTGTTTTGCGCAGGTTGGTCTACCAGGTTGTGATTTATCTCAAACAGGCCACTCAAAACGCTCCAATCTTGAAGAAAAGGTCGTTGGAGAATCCCGGAGAATTTAGCCTCCTTTTCTCACGTCTGTCCGGTGTGTCTTGTGTAATACACCAATATCGGAAATGTTAGACGTCTGAAAGGGTTTGGCCCCTGTAACTTCTAAAGTTGATTATTTCTTTTGGGCTTTTCATTGTCAAGAATTCTCAAAAAATAGGAAGCTTCCAATACACAACGCGAGGATTCCTCGAAATGAAGAATATGGAATTTTGGATTTCCCTGGTCTGGCGGAGCATGTTGTGGAGCTTCTGCTCCTCGGATGATCGACTGGGAAAACACCTTTTCAGACCACGGAGCGGTTTTCAAGAAGCTATAGTATTATGAATACGCAGCACTGAGGTCTCAAGCTTTGCCAGCTATCTCCACTTGGTTCGAACATTGGATTGAGAGGAAAAAACCAATTGTGGTTTTCAGTGCGAACGCTGTCTTCAAGGAAGAAAATCACAGAACTACACAAGTGTCACGTCGGGCAACAATGATTGAATTTGTAGAATAAAAATGAGCCATTTGCATTCATACCGAGAGAATATTTTGAGCAAGTATGTCATTAGGAATGCTGGGATCCAACATGGTAGGAAACAGATTCAAAGAAGTTGTTCTCTATAAAAATGGTGGGTGGGGCTCACGAATATGGAAAGGGTGGCTGGAAATGTTACAGGTCCGAAGCGCTTCAGTGCCACATGTTAAGCGCTTTTCACAGTCTGCCGGACGACGACGTCCGGCACGTTATAAGAGTGCCGCAGTGCGAGGGAAGCTGCGGTGAACAACCGTCAGTTCCGACTCATCAGTACAAAATGTAAGGCGAAACCAACACGTTTTGACCCGTCATAACTTGCCCCGACGTCGTGTCAATGATTTCACCGCACTGCGAAGTCGGTCGGCCCATACCGCAGTGCGGGTCTCACCGACGCCGCAGTCCTATCTTATAACATACCGGACGGCGTCGTCCGGCAGACTGCGAAAGGCGCTTTAGAGTACTGATACTCTTGTTTGGCCTGTGATACCGTTGAAGGTTATGTGTGGAATAAAGAATCCACATTTTAGTGTTCGATAATGGAAAAATGATTGCAGTCGAAAGTCCAAACTCTGATAGTCACGATTGCAAAGAACAGGCTGACTTTGAGTGCCAGCTATGAGATTGGTCAGCAGTAGAAGGTCGGTAGAAACAGAAAAACTCATAAACACAGCGGTATCAGGCGACAATGGAATCGGTGCACTGATAAGGGTATGTAGGTATGGAATGCCGACAAAGTTTTTTTGATAAGAAAATCCATGAGAAAACACTCACTGCGGACAATTCGAAAAAGAATTGGACTGTCGAATGAAGCTTTAAAACGAGCAAATATATAACAACATTAGCATAAAAACTTTAACATTCACGCGGACTTGTTTCGCAAAGAACACGACGAAAATCCCAGGCAGGTGATGCTGGGGCCAGCAGTAAGGAGAGAGTTGTTTAAAGGCAGTGTTCACGATGATTCTCGTCCCCGAGTTTTTTTACATAAAACAAAGCCTTGGCCTCCAAATGTTACCAAAATTTTGAAAAAACGGTGAGAAACGCATTAAAACGTCGTATTTCAGGGACATTATTATATAACATGGACTTGTTGTCCGGTTGGATAACCATGTTCATGGTGGTTGTCACGGGAGGAAAAATGGGTCAATCGAAAATAAAAGAATATTTTATGCAAGGCAGGATTAGTTAGGGCCCTAAGGAAAGAACCAAGCAATAGAGAGTAGAGAATTGCAAAGGACGGGTCCACAGAAGATTTCATCGTCACAGCAAACAGTTCCATTGATACTTAAGAGGCGGGCTGATACTTGAGGATTTAATGCCCTTCTGGTGCGTTTTTCTCGGTTTCTTCGTCATTTCAGTTCTACTCGGGGGCCAAGCAATCGATTTAGCGATTAATTTCAAAATCGAAAATTATCGTAAACACTGCCTTTAAGTCAGCATCGTAGTCTAGAAGTTCATCCCACCAAAACACCGAAGAACGACCTCATAATTGATTCGCATTGACCCACGATTAGATCATTCAATAAGACCTGTACACCGAAAAAAACCATGTTCGATGGTTTGGTAGCGTGGGCCTTCTTTTCCTCATTCTTCAGCTTAAAACTTATGTGTTTTCTGAGTTGTTACGCGAGACGTTCCCGCACTAAGATTACTCTTCTCCGTTGCTTGGAGAACCAAAGGTGAAGACAAACGGAAAGGACCCAACCATTCAGGAGAGGATGCGAGTTTGCGACATTTCGAACAAGGTGGGTCACTCGGTATTCGGAGTTCGTTTCAATTTGGTGTACTGCACGCATTCTCCCGTGTACTGCACGCAACTTTTAAGGCTGACTCAATGGTGAGGTGCCTCGGACTTGTGAAGCTCAGATTCTCAGTCGGTGTTGGGAGTTGTTTACCTTTTAAAGGCAGTGTTCACGATGAATATCGCACTCGAATTCGACCCAAAAATGGGATTGTTTGGTCGTGAGGTAACTAATAGTGAAGAAACAGGGAAGAAAAACGTCCAGAATAAGTCAAAATAACGGTTTCTAAATTCAGGGCGTGAACGAGAATCATGGGCCTTGCTGATTTCGGCAAGCGCGCGCTAATCGCGAGATCTGCGCAAATCGATAATGCTAACTGCGGCAGAGTTGCTTGGCAATTCGCTGTGAAAACGTATGCGGCGCCACAAGCTCGTCCGATTGGGGGTCGGACCGGGATAGGTAGGCGCACCGGGAGAGCTTTCAAAGCCGTTTGTATTTATTTCTGACCAGCTTTCGTTGTTTTCTTCGCCCTATCCTCTACAGCGCCTGCCAATTTAGTATTTCACACCGAGACCTCGAGAACGAGATTTATCGTGAACACTGCCTTTAAGCTGGACTTCCGATACGATAGGGAGCATTAGCCTGTAACTTTGAAGTGTTGCGACCCTTGAAAACGACGATGCCATCGAAATGTCAGACCAAACAGAACCAAGTTTACCTAATAAATTTGTTGTGGCCGTCTGGTCACCGCGTTTGACCTCTGCGATTAGCAAATGAGTTATCGGCAGCCGGGTGTATGTGACCGCCCACGATGGGGTTTTCTCGTTGTTCTGTCTACCGATTTAGGTGGTCTAGCGGGAAAACAAGCCGTATAAAGGGCGACTAGATTTAACACTAAGTGTGTTAGCTGTGCTCTGGTGTGCTGGTGTTCTTCATTGTCTACTAATGAATCATTCCTAGTACTCGTCTAACTGCAGCCGCACCTCGAAAGGGATTCTCTCGCTAGAAGACAGAATAAAGAGTTCTCAAAGAACTCTCGTGAAACTTGTATCCGCAGGGATACAGCAGTGGCGATCAGGCCATCCACTTGTTGCTAAACGAGCGACAGTGGCAAGAACTCGACGAAGAGAGTTCTTAGAAGCTGCTAGGAAGCTTCTAAAGAAAAAGAAAAAGTCGATTGGTGACTTCAGATGCTAGTAAAAAGTTATGAGAACTTTCGAAAACATGGATCCTCAGTCAGTTCTGAGCATGATCAAAGAGCTGATGGAGGAACAGAGAAAAAGTGCTGAGAAGCAGCAGAAGGACATGATAAAATTTGTCCTCAGTCAGCTTGCTGTCACGCGTGGTACAAGTTCAGTACCTGAATTGAGTTCACTTCCGAACATGATGTCAGCCCTCAGCAATCGAATTGATAAGTTTGATTTCGATCCAGAAATGGACCAGTGCTTTACCAGATGGTTCTCAAGGTTCAAAGAGGTATTCGCCGAAGACGCGAAGCAGTTGCCTGAAAGTGCTAGAGTAAGGCTGCTTTGTGAGAAGCTAGACCGGTGTACTTTTGAAAAGTACCAAAGGCATATACCAAAATAGGTCACAGATATCGGTTTTGATGAAACAGTGCTTACCTTGAAGCAGCTGTTCGACATCAAAGTCTCGGAGTTTACGACAAATTATCAGTGATTGAAGCTGGAAAAGAACGACTCCGAAGATTACCTCACGTATACTGGTAGAGTAAATGAGTCTTGAGAAAAGGCACAAATTTATGAGCTTGATTCAGATAGAATTAGGTGCCTGTTATGGATTTTTGGCCTAAAGTCAACGAAACAGGCTGAAATAAGGCAAAGACTCATTGCGGTTCTGGACAAAGAATACAAGGCTAACAAGAAGGTTTCCCTTCAAGAGTTGCACATGGAATGTGAGAACCTTTTGAGTCTCAAAAAAGACAGTGAGACAATCGCTGGCAACGTGAAGTTTGTGGAAGAAACGAACAAAATGACGAAAAGAGCAATTCAGTGTCTGAATTGCGGTGGTAACCATATATATGCATATGTATGGCACGCTTGTTCAAGTCAAAGCCATGGTTTCGCAAGAAGTGCAAAGCAACGGGCCATAAGGAAAATTACTGTAAAGTCCTAAATTAGCGGAAGGTTTCAGAAAAGAATCCGGAACGGAGAAATCGTAAAAACAGCGATCACAGTAAAAACGCTAGGAAAGGTTCGAGACGCCACGTGCATGTGGTCAGGATATCGGATGCAGCCATCGAGGTAAATTCCGCAAGGGTATACGTGGAATCGGTAGTGAATAAACACCCAGTCGAGTTTCTGCTGGTTACTGGGTCCGATATTACCTTGATAAATGAGAGGATTTGGAGGGAAATGGGATCTCCAACTCTTCAAAGCACAAACCCTGTGGTCAAAAATGCCAGCGGAAGTCCAATGAGGATTCATGGGAAGCTGAGATGCGAGTTTGAGATTAAGGGCTCGAAATTAGAAGGTTACGCGTATGTAACGCCCTACAACTCGCTGATGGGTCTCGAATGGATCCAAACAAATGAAGAAATGTCACATCACATGAAAATGATGGTGGCAGAAGTGAAAACTGAGGCAAACTCCGATGTTGGAGCGGAGTTGAAGAGAACTTATTCAGAAGTATTTGAGGATGGGTTAGGACACTGCACAAAAGAGAAGGCTGAATTACAGCTTGTGTCAGGCGAGCGTTCAGTGTTTCGTGGCTGCAGACCTTTGGCGCATGCTGCAGTTGAAGCTGTCGACAAAGAACTCGACAGGCTTTTGGAGGTGGGTGCCATAACCCAAGTGAGCCATACTGAATGGGCTGCTCCATCCGTATGCGTCAAGAAAGCAAACGGAAAATTGAGAGTATGTGCAGATTTCTCCACCGGGCTGTATAAAGCACTGCAGTCGTTCGATAATCCTTTGCCAGTGCCAGAGGATATATTCGCGTCCCTCAATGGTGGGACCGTATTTTCACAGATCGACCTGTCAGACGCTTATTCGCAGATTGAGTTGTCTGAAGAAGCGAAGAAGAAAGTGGTGGTAAACACACATCGTGGATTGTTTCAATACAATCGTTTACCATTCGGAATAAAGACCGCACCTGGCATTTTCCAGCAGATTATGAACATGATGGTGTCGGGTCTAAGAGGTGTGACGACATACCTGGATGACATCTTAGTCTGTGGAAAGACGCACGAGGAGCATAAGGAGAATTCGCTCACGCTATTCGCAAGAATCTGATCAAGGCTCCAAAGTATCCTTAGAAAAGTGTGAGGTTGAGCCAAAGAATGTGACTCAACTTCGAGCATTTCTGGGAATGCTGACGTACTATTCCGCGTTCATGCCAACAATGAAGGATCTCCGTGGTCCATTAGATGCTATGCTGAAAAAGGATGTTAAATGGGAATGGAGATCTCAACAGCAGAAAGCAATTGAAGGCTTGAAGGCAGCTTTGTCTAGTGATCTAATTCTTGCTCACTATGACCCCAAACAGAAGATAGTAGTTGCAGCTGATGCGTGTGACTACGGAATAGGGTGCGTCATCTCACACAGATATCCGGTCGGTTCTAAAAACCGATAGCACATGCCTCGAGTTCGTTGACGAATGCTGAAAAGAATTACTTCCAGATTGAGAAAGAAGCTCTGGGACTAGTATTTGCTGTGAAAAAGTTCCACAAATATGTATACGGAAGGAATTTCCTGTTGTTGACAGACCACGAACCATTGTTAGCCATCTTCGGTGACAAGAAGGTAGTGCCAGTGTACACCGCCAACCGACTCATGAGATGGGCAACAATACTGCTCGGTTATGACTTTGACATTCAATATGTCAATAACACGAAATTCGGACAAGCAGATGGCTTGTCGAGGCTGATGCAGAAGCATCCAGTTACCGAGGAAGATGTGGTTATAGCCTCTGTTGAAAACGATGTGTCGACCACGCTGAAAAATTGCATCAGGAAACTACCATTAACTCACGAGGATGTTCAGACATACACGGAAAAGAATATGATATTGAAGAAAGTCGTATCATGCGTGAAAAGTGGGAGATGGCCCAAGTCTGACGCCAGACTGGCTCCTTTTCACACCAGAAAAGAGACGCTATCAATGGTTGGGAAATGTCTCATGACTGGAGAGAGGGTGGTGATTCCCTCAAAGCTGCAATCAGAAGTTCTGAAGGAATTGCATACTAGTCATCCTGGAATTGCCAAACATTGACAAGGATTGTGAGGATGTCGTGCGGCGGTGCGAAAGCTGCCAGGAAACGGCGAAGAGACCAACGAAAGTGCCGTTGGAAACATGGTCACCAGCTACCAGTGTGTGGCAGCGAATTCACGTAGATTTCGCAGGACCAACGCAAGGAATTTACAACATGGTAGTAGTAGATGCTTTCAGCAAATGGCCGGAAATGTTCACAATGGCCAACATTTCTGCCGTACAGACAGTCAAGACGCTGAAAAGTCTGTTTGCGAGGTACGGCTTACCGCGAGCAATCATAAGTGATAATGGCACACAGTTTGTGTCGGAACATTTTGAGAGGATGTGCAAAGAAGGAGGAATAGAGCACATCAAAACAGCCCCCTATCACCCTCAGTCGAATGGACAGGCTGAGCGCTTCGTTGATACGTTGAAGCAAGGTATCAAGAGGCTAAATTGGAAGGAAAGGCCTTCGGAAGAGGCTTTGAACGTGATGTTGCAAGGATACAGGACAACACCAAACGGATGTTTGAATGAAAAAATTCCCGCAGAAGTATTCCTGGGTAGGAAGATGAAGAAAAGACTGAGTTTACTGCTTCTGAAAACCCAACACTCACAAGACCCGCTCAGGAGTGAAGCTCGGGCGAGGATGAAATAACAGTTTGACAGAAAAAATGGAATCGTTTCCAAAGACTTCAAGATCGGCGAAGCTGTATATGTACAGCAGTGGAAGGCGCCCCAATTTGTATGGTCCAAAGGCGAGATCGTACAGCGTCTTGGAGTCGTCAACTATGAGGTTGAGGTTAATGAACGAAGAGTTCGGAAGCACGCTAATCAGTTACGGCGTAGAAAAGACGAGAAAGCTCCAGTAGGAGAGGGCGCGGCGCTGAAGACGTTGCTCAATGTGCTGGAGCTAGATGATGTGTTGTCCTGTGAACCTGCAACCGAGCCGAATAGAATAAACGACGACAACGACTCCACAATGGTCAACCCAACGCAACCACGATCTGATGCGACTTCAACAATTCAACCACTTCGAAGTTCCTCGAGAACCAGGCGACCTGTCCAGCGTTATGGAACTGATAGTTGATTATGTAGGATTTTGTTGTTGACACTAAAATGTTCTTTAGGTTCTGATTGTAATAGTATATAATATTCATTTGTAGTAGTTTTGTTATTAATGTGTAATCACTTCACTACTAGGGGAGGTGTTGTGACCGTTTGGTCACCGCGTTTCACCTCTGCGATTAGCAAATGAGTTATCGGCAGCCGGGTGTTCGTGACCGCCCACGATGTGATTTTATTGGTTGTTCTGTCTACCTATCCAGGTGGTCTAGCGGGAAAACAAGCCGTATAAAAGGCGACTAGATTTAACATTAAGTGTGTTAGCTGTGCTCTGGTGTGCTGGTGTTCTTCATTGTTGACTAATAAATCATTCCTAGTACTCGTCTAACTACAGCCGCAGTTCGTAAGGGATTCTCTCGCTATGAGAGAGAATAAAGAGTTCTCAAGGAACACTCGTGAAACTTGTATCCGCAGGGATACAACAAAGTTGAAACTACTATTCTTTTTTTTCGGTTCAGCTTCCATTATGCGCCGCATTTGCGGAACACTTTGAGTTCGTTTTAGGCAGGAAGCACGACTTCTTCAATCAGTTAAAAGCAGATGAGAGAAGAGTTGTGAGAGCATGATTTGAAGCCAACCACGAGTGGAATGAAGAGGAGAAGAATTAGTAGAAATCGAAAAATCATTCGCACCATGCCGTACTTTGTTCGGTAGCAGCAAGGAGTGTTTTCAAGACATAAATCACTTCCAGGACGAGAAAAGGGGAAAACAACTGAACCGACTTTCAAGAGTGTTTCCAGTTTCAGGAAGCATGCACCAAAAGGTTTATACCCGTAGAAATTTCAGATCAATGTCTTGAAACGGATTCTGATCATCTTATGTGGAGTGCATATAAACGTACATATATACGTAGAGGGCAACTCTTTCTGAAAGCTAGCAGAACAATGCTCTACCCTGAGAGATTTTGCCGCAACTCATCCGTGACAGCCCCGGGACTTCACGGAACTGCCCCGCTACTCCACGCCATCCTACACTAGTCCGCGACTCTACCGCGACTTCCCCACGGTTTATCATCGGACGAAATGTCCGTGACTTCCCACATTTCCCCGCATCTCTTCCACGTCTTTTCCGTGTCTTCCCAGCAACAGCACCGCATCTCACCCGCATCTCCCCGCAACTGCCTCGCGACTTCTCCAGCTCGGTGTCTGCCAGCGCAGAGCCGGAGAAGTCGCGGAGCAGTTGCAGAGGAGTTGCGGTGAATACTCTAAGAGTACTATTCTAACATGACTAGAAAAAAATCCAGAGTTTTTCTCGGGTATAGATTCTCAAAAAGGTGGAGGATACAGGGAACATTCGGAGATGATTCTGATACTCAATGGAGTTGGCAAAAATTCAATTGTTCTCCTGCAAGCCCTAAGGATCCGTTCGGGGGAATATCAATGAAAAAGTAATAATAAGCAGTGATGGATTACCACACCAAGTGTAAGAGGTGTCGATCGATCCAAATTGTTTCTTTAGGGCTTTCAAGGTTCCCCTGTTCATCAAGAAGAGCCAAAAGCGGGTAATTACGCTGGATCGGAACTAACGAACGGAAAAGTTTCTCTGATCTTAACCGGCTCCAGAATGATCAGGAAACTTGAATTTTGAAGACATTTGCAACTTTCATTCGTATCTTCCTTGAACCGAATATTTTCTTGACTGTGTAACAAGAGAAATCCGATATTCGAAAAAAAAGATCAGGTGATGACCATGTGCAATCATATGCATACGTCATACGTATTATGGTGAAAAGAATGCTTAACAATTAAACCAAGTACTGATATAACAAATGGAGGAAGGTATTAATGAAAGCTGCGCAGTAAAGTTACGCGACTTCAAAGAAGCTGTTTAATCTAATCGCAGACTAATTGTTTAAAAATTATTCGAACAACTAAACCTGACGAAATTTCCGTCGAAAAAATCTAAAAAAAGATTGGTATGAAAAAACTGTCAATTTCGAAAAGAAAAGATTGTTAATGGAAGACTTCCGATACATTAAAAAATCATTTGACACCTTCACGATGTAATGTGGTAATCAGACATCCGGACTTCCCAATAAGAACTTCGACTTCTGAACCTCGCACTTCAGGACGATCAAAAAAATTCTATCTTTTCGAATTTATTCAAATAAATTTCGCTCCGAACGAAATAATGTAACAATGCTAGCTGAGCTACAAGAAGCATCAAATAAAGTCTACGAACTCCTGAAGGAAAAAGCTAGAAAACTCTGAGTCTCGGAGCACAATTTGAGGAAAATCGTTCGTGAAAATTTCCAGACAACGATTTTGGAGAAAAAAAAAAGCAATTCCGAGCACCGTTTCTGAGACCAATAAGTGAACACTCCACATATCTGTATTGACTTCTTGATGTCGAGGTTCTCAAACCGGCACAAAAAATGTTTTTTGTTTGTTAGAAATAGGCCTTTTTAAAGCCGATTTCTTCCTACTACATATGGATACCGGCCAACAAATCAGCTATTTTAATGCGAACTGTTGCAGGTGAATGCTTCGTAAACAATCAAGGAAATCGATTGGCGAAATGAACGAGTAGAGTTCGATCGGGAGTTCTCGAGAGGGGCGACGAAATGATAAACCTACATCGGCCATGTACCTTGACCCCAAGTGGAACAGCCACGCGAGTAACCGTGATAAGAGGGAAATGCAGTGGCCCGGAACGAACGGCGCAACTTCTGCAATGTGTGAAACTCTGAGACTGAGGGCTATCAGGACGGCAATCAGAGAGATTGTTGTCTTCGCCTTAGCATCGACCAGTGCAAATGACAGTAGTGGAACGAATGAGGCTCCGTCCATACGTGGCGAGAGCGTGCGATTACGCAAAATCGATGGTCATCGTGGGTACACGATTCGCTAGCCGCTCACAGGAGCTCCTTCTCGCGGGCCCTCGCCCGCTCGCTCTCGCGCGCTTACGCCAGCACCACGAAGCAAACAGCAAGTTTCAAGCTTACTGCTCCATCACTGAAGCAGGTGGCACTAAACCTGTAGCGAAACTATTGCCCTTGCTTTTGATAATCCCACCACGGAAGTCGAAAACCGTGGGAAATCATCAGCCGTTGCGTCGACTCGAGCGATTGATCACCCGATCAAACGTTTTCAATCGAATCTACACGAGGTGGGGGATGTTTTCCTGTGTTAATTTGCGGGCAGCGTTGATGAGCGTCGAGAGGCGCACAACAGCGGGAGCGCCCGCTCTCGCAACGTATGGACGGTGCCTGACAGCGATTCCGGCTGCAGATCACACAATGTTAGATTATTCTCTACAGATAGGCCCTCAGCCTTCAAATTATGTACAAACTACTACGTACTTTCACCCAAACGGATGAAATTGGGGACGAAAAAACTGAAGAGTCTCATTAATAGGTGGTGAACTACAGCATATATTCTCAGAATGCCTAGGTTATGTACAGGGTGCAACGAAAATACTAATGACAGCCCCGAGTGTGAGACCCCTTGCTCTTGATTGAACCACAAACGAGTCAATGAAATGTTTAAATTCGTTCGACAAGATTCGGACCCCTAAAATCGGTATCATACCATTGAGGACAATTTTTCGTTAAACCGTCCTGGAAGGGAGTGAGCGACATTCTCTGATACAACTTTTCGTGGAAGAACATTTTGCAACCTCTCATCAGCCGATAAGTACCCTCTATAAAATGCCGTAATTCACATCATTCCAGGCGCGAGCGGCGCGCGCGACGCCTCGGCCTCCGTCTGCCCTACGCTCTCTCACTTTCTCTAACCTCCGCTCCCCACCAGCACGCGTAGGAGCCAAGTAAATTTCGCCCTTTTTCAGCCTGTAGCAGATCAACGTGTCATGTCCAGCGTCGAAAATGCTCGAAGTCTCTTCCATATTTAGAGCTGTCAGGTATGAGAAAAAGTTTTTGTCGTAGATCCTGTTTATATAAGGTTTATGTAATTCAAAGCTTTTTACTAATTCTATCCAAACCCCGAGTTGAGACCCCCAGCTCTTAATTGAACCGTGAACGAGCCAACCAATAACGAGAGATAGTGATAGTTTTTTTCTTAGATATTTTGTGAAAATGAAAACTATAAGAAAGGAGATAAAAGGTGAAAATGAAATTTCGCACTGGAGGAGTGGGGGAGGGCCCGCACTCTCCTCCAACAGATCCAATGACCCTGCCTCAGAATAGCGTACCATGAAAGTTTGGTTAGTTTATAAATAACTTTCCCAGTCTGAGGTTTTGAGCCTAATTCGGGGGAATTTTTCTGAACACCTTTATGGATACCCTCACCTTTACGCTGGGCAATAGAAACGGCCTTTTTGGATCCCCCTCCCCGCAGCAATTAGGAAAATTCGAACACGCGTTTTTGATGAACTGACACACCTGCATACTGTCCTTGTCGCAGCGAATTCCTCTCCGCAGTCCGGGCAGCCGTTGTTGTAGCACTCAGCACGATGATAAACGCGCTGGGGCCACAGGTTCCCGGCACGATCATAATCATGCTGCTTACTGAAACAGCGGTTGGAGAAGGACTGTACAACTATGAAACAGGGTTTTCTAAATCATCGGGGCACGGGGAAAACAATCCTCAGTAAGATAAAAACAGACGGAATGATCTTCAAATTTTAATAGCAAGTGTGAATTGATATGCAATGGAACGAGCATAAGTGGGGGAAGAATGTAGATTTCATCGTTGTTATGATGCTCATGTGATACACACACAGCCGCAGGGACCAATGATTTCAATCGAAAATCAATGTGTAAAAGCACTCTACGAATTCCAATCCACTAGCATTACATCCAAGCGGAGATCTCATATGTATGCGGCGAGTGGATTTTGGTCAATGACGTATCCGCTTTTCTTTTTTCAGTATCCTGCCTATCTATGACAGTTTGTTCTTTGGCGTCTTACAGTGGAAGGGAACAAACCTTTTCGAGATCCTTATTGATTGTAATTTTTGCTATCACGTGTTAAAATTACGAAACTTTTGGCTTGGTGCGAGTTAGGATCAGCATTATCAATTCCAGAGAGAGTGCATTCTCACAAGCCAACACCGGAACCTTACTTGGTGCAACTTTTAATCATGTACCTTCTTAGCGTAGAAAACCGTTTCATAATAGTCGCGTTCCTCTGTTTATAAGTCCGCAGCGATTTGTAGAATCTGCAATGCTCCCCAATAAAAACCTAACTATCTTTCGATTGTTTCAACGGGTTTCGATTCGCGCGCGGCGATTTACCGTCGCAGCGCGTGCATTCATCAGACTAAATTTATTACGTGAACTTAATATGATGTCGCGTCAGAGTATTTCACGAGGTGTTACCCCCTCCCCCACCTTGGAAACGTAACGCGTCCGGATTCTCGGCGACTCTATCAGAGCCCCCCGCCCAACCAGTTGGAAACACGTTTAATTTCTGTCAAGGATTATTCAATTCTCACGCCAAAACTACTCCTGACAGGATAGTTAATGGCCCAGTTGGTCTTTCCTCCGAAGCTCAGTCCCCTTCCCCTCCACCTCTCCACAGCTCAGACCACCTGTGGGGCCCCAAACCCGTGTCGAACCTTTTGCCGCATTCTCTCTATTTCTCGCCTACTGGAAAACATGAAAAATTTAGGCTCTTCTTTCTATATTCCTCTGATAGAGCCACTTAATCGCGTAAGTTTTTGTTATTCGCGGATGAAGGGAGCGTTATTTGCCCCAAGCGACCGGGCGAAAAGCAGGAAAGAGATAATTTTTGTCGAGCGACCTACTTACTGCCCATAGGGGGACTGCTTAGGAATGGGTCGAAGAACGGTATTATTTAGGCGAAAAACGGCCCAGTTTCAATGCAGACACTCTAGTTTCACTACAAGATGAAAGACTTCTTCATTCAGGTCTCAGTCAGTAGCCCACCTAAGATATAAAGTAAGTAGAACAATGGTTTAGGATCAAAGAGCGTGCACAAGTTGCGCTTGACAGCGTCCTTGCCCTTCGGCAGTCCCAAGAAGTTAGATTCGAAGCTGAGCTCAGAAGAACAAGCCAAGCTTGATGCGAGTAAAACTTGCGAAACCCTGTTGTTTCGAAGGTGTTTACCCTGAAATTTTGCTTTGCAGGCGTCCCCAAAGGGTGGCGGACGTTTTCCTTCAAGGGGGCTAGCCTAGGCGAGTTGCGGGGTGTGAACTATGTACGGGCAGTCGTTAATTTATACTAATTACCGCACTTTACCACTGCTAAGGTCCGCCATTCATGTACGAGACACAATCCAGCGAATAAAATAATGTTTTTGAGCAAAGAATTCGTGTACTCATATAATAGCTGTTACAAATATTATTGAATTATTATCATTATCAATCATATTTTAACTATCATTGTGCGAGGATTATCCTTTTCTTCGACAGCCGCCTTCCAGAATTCAAATCTAAGGTCGCAAAGACCATTTGGAGAAAACGGCTTTTTTACACCACTTTTCCAACGGGCGGTTTCTTCTCTTCCTCACTCTACAATACCGCTCGTAGGATTTGGTCAGAAGGCGCGCGAGGTCGGGTTTTAGCGTCTTTTTCTTACAACTCACTTCAAAATGACTCTGAGCGAAACTATGGCGATATTCGTGATCCTGGTGTCAAGGGCTACCAAACGGTGTAGCCCATGTTGGGGTTTCGTTTAGAACTAACGAAGTTTGAGGGGCAGGGGATACTGTATATTACCATTTGATGGAGCAGGGGGGCTCGGCGTCCTGTGTCTGCGTCCTCGTGGCTCCCACCACACCGTCTGCAACGCCCTGGTCGCCTGTGGCCTCGCCGACACGCGTGCTGTCTCTCCGCGTTAAGATTTTCGGCGGTCCCCCCCATCATTCCATTTGATGGAAACAGGGCTGGGCACGCGTCCCGGTAACCTTAGGGGGGTGCATATTAGACGTTGCAGAGAGGGCAAAGAGGGGTGCCTAAGCCGAACACGAAAAAAAAGAACGAAGTGCATGTTTTGTCGAATTTCAGGAAAAAAGTAGTACGCTTTATTCTTCTGAATTGTCATATCTTCTTCTCCGCTTTTTGAGTCAAACACTTAAAGAATAAAAACATTGATAGAGATGCAGGTTGTGTTCGCAATAATTCATAGTTGCTGTCAAAGTTTGTTTCGATGAAGGATTAAACACTACTCTGTTATCTTGTAGCAAGTAAGGATTGATGTGGTGTTATGTTTCTTTGATGCAACGTTCATTGATTACGCGGGTGGTTACCAATTCGAGGCAAAGATACTAAGACAGCGCCCAGGAAAACTATCATTCAAGTTCAAAAAAAGATTAGCGAACTGATGTTTAGCCTAGGTCGCTCATTTTGTGCCGGTCGAAGCAAGGCTTATCGGGCTTATCATGTCAAAATCTTCTTATCACTGTTATACTTTGCCATGACCGACCGCTCCGCTGCTTACTCTGCCCGGACTCATCCGAACAGGCTAGGATTTATTTCGACAAATTAAAAGTACAGATAGCACAGTCAGCATCACAACTAGTCAATAGATTTTTATTCATGAGAATGTGACTTATGAAGAGAGCCAACTATAAAAAATGAAGACTGCAAGTTACTATGAAAGAAGCGAATGACCGTTTCTTCCTCATTGAGAAGTACCCTGTACATAAAAACCCGAGTTTAATCCACCTTGAATGCCGCAATCTCTCATAGACTAGGCTAGCCGTGCGATCTGGTGTTTGTCCGCAGCTACACAAAGCGCACTGGAGTGGACGCGCACGCAATATTAGTTAAAAAATGTATTTTATTACAGAACGGGGCGGAGAAAATGATTGAAACTGGAGTAAATGGAAGCAGGCAGAACTAGGATTCTTTCAATGTATACAGTATAGAAATTTAATGTAAACAAACTAAGTTGGAGCGGAGTGAATTTTTCGGACGTGATAAGGTTCATTCAAATGAACCTAGTTGATTAAAAACACCCACAAACATGAGAACTAAGAGCATTGCGCGAAAGAGGAGAATCTGGCAAACATTTTAATAGCAATAGGTTTCATATTCAGTGGGATTTAAGGACCTTGAAACTCGTCCCGGTTTTGTCGTCCCGGTTTTCGGGGTAAAACCGGGACGAGATTTGAGGTCCTTAAATCACATTAAAACCGGTCCCATTGATGCTAAAATGTTTGCCAGATTCTCCTCTTTCTAACAATACCCTTTGCTCTCAGTTTAATGCTAGTTTTGATCAACTAGGTTCGTTTGAATGAACCTTGTCACAGCTAAATATTTACACCCGCTCTAACTTTGTTTATTTACATTAAATTTCTAAAATGGGTACATCCAGAATAGACAACTTTCATCATCTTCCATTTCCTTTGGTTTCAATCCTTTTCTCCTCCCTGGTCTGTAATAAAATACATTTTTTATTAATATTGAGTGCGCGTCCATTCCCGTGTGCGCTGTGTAGCTGCGTACTGACACCGTATCACACGGCAAGCCGATTTTTTTTAAGGGATAGCGGCATTCTAGGAGGCTAAAACTCGGGTTTTCTACTCCCTACGGATCACATGAATCCTAACATTGTTCCACAACACAAAATAGTTCTGATTTCCACATCAGAACAATCAAACACGGATTAACTAATCCTTCGTAGGTTTATGAAAACATTCGACAGGAAACATTGATTATCGCGATAGTAGTAGTTCTGTTGTTGGTAATTGTTCAATTGTTTTGTATTGAAAAATGTTTCATCTTTTGTAATAACTTACCGTCTTACTAACAAATTTTCCTCATGAGGTTGTTTTGAAGTTCAGAAATTACACTACCCTTTTTGTGGCCATTTTCGGAATTTTTTCTATTCAGTGCTTTTTTTATATTCTTGTTTATCAAACTCAGGAAGTCAAGATCATGGCTGTCCAACTATTTGGAAAACAGCCGCTTTCGATTTCCCATAAGGGGGTGCCTAAAAATTACCGAGCTAAAGGGGGTGCATATTCAGAATCGCCATGCCGGGACGTGTGCCCAGCCCTGGATGGAAACCGTTGGGAAATCTCGCGGGTAAGCGGCAGGGATGGTGCCGCGCGCCGGCGAAGGAACAGTTCGACGTTTCCCCCTCACAAAATTATTAGCTGTGATTGTGGTAACAATACGATACATAGCATTGTGCCGGATTGGTCAAGTTCCCACGCAAATCCTTTAGCATCCCCACCCCTATTCTCGAAAAATGTGAGGAGAAGACTTGTTTTCCGTTGAAACTGATGTTATATTTGACTGTTTAATGATCTGATGTTCCATCTATTTAGGCTTCGATAATTAGAATTATTTCTTGTAAGTTTATAACACTTTTATGTCGCTCGAGCATTTTTGTTTTATTTAGAGATTCTGTGCTTGATTATAGATTTTTTTTGAGGAAAACCTCATTAAAATTTTTTCGGATTCGTTCTCTCGAACTGGTCCTCTATGAGACCATGAATGCTCTCTTCAGTTTAAATATTCTCACAATGCGAAAAGCAGCTAACTGCAGTTGTTTTACCTGCTGTATCCATCTTTTTTTCTGCATTATACGGCAGTAGAAGGAAAATTGCCTAAGCGACATCGAATTGTTATAAACCCATATAAACTACTTCAAATGCTAAATTTCACAATAAATGACAATATCGAGATATTTGGCAGTCAAAATATAAAAGAGAAAATGAAGATGACCAATCCACCTCGCATGCTTCAGGGGTACAGCATCGATGACTATTAGATGATGCTTTTTTCGGAGAAATTTCACCATCTGCAGGAAATGATAGGTGATCCATGGCGTGAGTCAGCGTAGAGCCGCAGGTTTCAGCATTGTGCATGATCATTGAGTCTCAAAAGCAGATCTACTATTCCCTGCTGAAACAGCAAATATGTGCTGATAAAAACCCATAAATTCGGGTCAACGGAGGACCTCACACTAATTGATCCAGCCGCAATCAAGGTTCGCCCCATAATTAGCTGCGTGGGTGGTCCCACCGACCGTATAGGGTGGTTTCTCAGCTCAATACTAACCCAGCTTCTTCAATTCATCCCAGCGCACTTACCCAACACTCAAGCCTTTCTAGACCATTTCCGGTCTGCAGAACTCAGCAGCAACTGTGTAATGGAATCCTTCGATGTTACAGCGCTCTACACCAACGTTAGTAATGATGCGGCTATGGAAGCGGTTTTTGAGCTTCTAAATCAACATCAGAGCCGTATTAACATGCACGGGTTTTCTGTACACAGCCTAATGGTTCTTCTCAAGGAGTGCCTCGGCTGTAACGTTTTCAAATGGGCGGGCAAATATTTTGCGCAGTTAAGGGGGCTGGCTATGGGCCAACGGTTAGCACCAACGCTTGCTATCGCTTTCATGGCGAAAATCGAGGCACCCGTGCTCGAATCTGTTCCGTTGTTCTACCGGCGCTACATCGATGACTGTCTCATAATCTGTTCAACGCAGGAGGAGATGGACAAATGTTTCGCCCTAATGAACAACCAGTCAGAGCATATCAAAATAACCCGGGAAAAGCCGTCAGCGGGCTGGTTACCTTTCCTAGACGTCCAAATTAAGCTGGTAGGGGGCAGCAAAACCACAAAATGGTACCGCAAACCATCAAGCAAAAATATTCTCGTCCACTGGCGGTCCGCGCACCCTACCCAGACAAAAAGAGCGGTGGTTAAAAACATGTTTCGCACCGCTAAAAATGTGTGTTCTGGCGCAGAAGAGCGTGAGGAGTCGAAAAGGCTTGCTAGCCAAATTGCGACACTCAACGGCTACGAAACACATTTAGAAGGACTAGGCCCACACGGCGGCCATCGGGGCCGGAACATGCAGCAAAGCGATAAAACCCTGTTCAAAATGCCCTTCATTTCGGAAGAGGTGAGCAGCGCTATCAGAAAATGCTTGCGCGGGCGGGATTGAAGACTCTGTATCTTTCCCGACCCTCCCTCCTAGTAGTTTGAAGCAGCAGTTGGTGCGCAATCGCCAATATGACCGCGCATGCGTTACCCCACATTGCGTCATCTGCCCAGCAGGCAAGGAGGGCGACTGCGCTGCTTCGGGCGTAATCTACGTTATCACATGTCAGAGCTGCGGTGAGGAGTATATCGGCGAAACGGCTCGCCCCTTACATGTGCGAATTAAGGAACACCTAGATGGGAAAGAAAGGTCACGGGTCGGCACTGCACTGGGTTGCCACAGGGGTTAATTGCCATGAGGGAGATGATTTTGAGGTGAGAGTGGAGATCCTAGCGCGGGAGGCCCAGACTAGTGCGCGAAAAGCGCTGGAAGCATTCTGGATCAGTGCGAGAGATCCCAAGGTCAACCGGAAGGACGAGGGTATAAATATAACACGGGAACTCCAACCCTACATCAGACTTGGCTTCTGATTGGATTACTTTCTGTCACTCTGGTACCCGTTTTGCTGTTCTGCTGATCACATGATTTTCTGAAGACTTTGAACAGGTATGCCACTCAGTTCTATGTTTCCCGTGCCATTCGTTTTGGAAAATTTGTCTGAATTTCTGTAGGATAGTATCTACATTTGGCCGATTAATTTTGCAAGTAAATTTGACCTTTTCAGAGTCAGATGAAGGCGAATCCGTCGAAACGTTAGTCAATAAAATCATCTTACCACCTCGTACGTGCTACAGACGAACGTTCAACACACTGTTCTGATGCCCAGGTTTACTGAGAGTCGAACTTGGAGATTATGTGAATTTATCCCGCTTTCTACACAGCTCAAGGCAGTGCGGGTCCTGCACGAATTTTATACCTCCTGCTCAAAGTTTCTAACTCGCACGATACAGTTACTGCACGACTGACTCTCTGCAGGGTTTCTCAGTAATTGTGGACCCAGGTTAGTATTTTTCGCGAGAGTCGCGTTTTTGAGCGACGTATCCCCCCATACTGTAGTTATCAATAGTTATCAACGCTGTACGGAGGCCTTTGTACTTCTCACATACACTAAATATCGCAAGTCACCTACATAGCTCGAATAGTGTACGGGTGTTGAACTGCACCGTATTGTGAGAAAGAGCGCTCCAATGCGAAGCCGCGACGCGAGCGCGCGCGCCACCGACGGAGGCGAGGTTTTGGATTGTGAACGCACCCACGCCGATTGAGTTGTTGGTTGAGGGACCGGCGAAAATCAGTGCTGCTGACCTTGTTGGGAGAGAAAGCATGAATAGGGGAGTGTGCAAGGCCGAACGTGTGCTGGGAAAAGGCAGCACGCGAATCGGCGAGGCCATAGACGACCGGTGCGTTGCAGACGGTGTGGTGGGAGCCACGAGGACGCAGACACAGGACGCCGAGCCCCTTCCTCCATCAAATGGTTCCCTACCCGTCAAACTTCGTTAGTTCAGAACGAAACCCCAACATGGGCTCTACCCTTTGGTAGCCCTTGACACCAGGATCACGAATATCACCACAGTTTCGCTCAGAGTTGATTTTGAAGTGAGTTATAAGAAAAAGACGCTTAAACCCGACCTCGCGCGCCTTCTGACCCAATCATACGAGCGGTCCTTGCTTTTTTTAATCCTTGCTTCTTTCTACTTTATTACTGGGTATATTTCGAAGAACCGCTTAGTTTCGATCATTAGGAGCAATATATATGACATTCGAAGGCCACCAAAAACCATTTTTTGGCTAACTGGACATTCGATTTTCACGACCATTCAAATTTTCAGCAAGGTGGGCTGTACATAGGGCATCTGATGACGTCATGAATTTAGCAGGGCCACTGTTAAGGAGAGGGTCGCTAGGCTTTGTCAAGAATAAAGGTGGTCGCAACAACCAACGCATTTTGTCAAACGGGTTGCTTGTCACTGGTCCTGACCTCAGTACTCAATAGAAGAAATAGAATAATGCGTTGGCCAAGGTAAACGCTAACGAGCGGCAAGTTTCGACGACAGAAGAGGAGAAAACGACAATCGAGGAAAACATCGGTGTAGAATCGGATGATGAACACTAACAAGGGAAGTGTCTAGAGTGTCAAACGCATCTAGTATAGTTAAAATAGTAAAAACGCGCAGTATCCCGCCCCGATCGACAAGTTCAAAAAAGTAATGAGCATTTTTCAAGCATCGCGAAAGGGCACCCATCAAGCATTTTTTGGAGCTTCAGAAAATTTTCTCGGATTCATCTCAAAACTTGTATGTAGGTGTAATCTAGGGTGGTGAACACGAATCTGGAGTCCATTTGTCGGCATTTTGAGGTTTTCTTTAGGTTACGGTAGGTAACATGTCATTCAGGAAACAAAACCCACCTTAGTATTCTGAAAACCGGCAAACGGGCGTTAAATTCGAAATTTTCACCTTGAATAACCCCCGTATACAAACTTTGAGGAAAACATGAGATTTTGACCAAACTGCCGTATACCCGCAGTAATCTAACTTAATCTGCAGAAGGTCAATAAACGGACTCCAGATTCGTGATAAGCACTTTAAATAACCCTCAGAGCATGATTTTGAAACATATCTATCGTATAAATCCGGAAATCTCGAAAGTGGCGTTTTTCCTCGAATTTTTAGCCGGTTGGGAAGCATTGAACGAAATTAGCCGAAAACTTTGGAAAACCGCCTAATAAACCACAGATTCGTGATCAGCGCCCCAAAGAACCTGGGAGAAATTTGAGTGGAATCTACGACATTTTTCTAGAACGTTTCCAGAGCCCTCTCATCGGTATAAGTAACCGCCCAACCGAAAATTATAGGTAAACGCCCAACCGAAAGTCCGTGAAGTCCAAAACGCTGTCAGTCTGGACAAAGTATGGAAAATGTCCCTTTACCCGAATTTTGCTCAGGGAGGTAGCTTTGGGCGCTGAACACATTTATTAGGTCCGTTTCCGGATTTTCCGGAGACTAAGGCGCTTTTCGGAAGGTACAAAAAGCACCAAAAATGGCATTTTGGACTCCAATGTATATGTCTTGATTTGTGAATGAAGAACTAGTTTTGTACATGCTTGTACAGTTCCGAAACGTCTGAATATATAAAAATTCTTATAAAATCGGTTGGAGACTATATATGAAAACGGAACCTGGTATTACTCTTTTATTTTAGGCGCAGATTCTGAGAAAATGATAGACGCGATATGGCTGTGAAATTCGTTTTCTTATAAATGTCAGTTTTTGGGGTGTTCTTATGATCAAGAAACGCACTGTAGAGTCTCTTTGTAGAAATTAGTTCTGTGATTGGACTTGGTTTCCGAGGCAGATCGTCGTGGGCAATCGAGACCCCGTTCTTCTGTGGTGCCGTAGAAGCCGCGCGGCCCGCCGAAGTCAAGCCATGCCAATTCACTGGAATAAACTTTAATAAACTTCACAAGGAGGCCACACATGTCGCACAGCTTTGCTGGAAGATCAGTGAAAACGGTTGAAGAGAATGTTCTCATAGGCGCATTGGAACGCTATGTTCCCTTCAAGACCCTTCCCCCTTTTTTAGGAAAGCGACATTCAAGGCACGAAGTGCCTATGATTCAACTTTATTGAATTTAAAAATAATAATAAATGCATAAATGAATTTCGGACTCTCGGCCAACTGAATTCAATACTCACTGGAACTGTCTATATGTATGATCATAATACAATTGTACAGCCGGCACGGATAGCAGTGGCAGTTTTGGTTCCCTTTTGTCCGTGGAGTTCGCCTGGTCTGGACTGTGCTGCAAACACAAACATGGTTCAGGGTGGCAGCATGAATCATACCGTATGGGTTCAGGGTTCGGCGCGGGGTGTGGATATCCACATTGGCGGGTCTGAGTTGCACAATGGTGGAGGGAGGGGGGTCTGAGCTATACCGGGAGGCCGTGAATCATCTTGACCGGGGTTAGGCGCACTGTTTAGAGTTCTTTTTCTTGCGAAGACTTCGAAAATACTGTCCAATCAACATGAAATCTTGTTGTAACTAAATTTACGTAAATGTTAAAATTATAGTAAAGGTTCTCTACGGTTGAATATAAGGCACATATGTAGGTTCTGGGCGTGTATCCTGGATAGTTATGTCTTGAATTGCAAGTAAGCCCAGATTGGAAGCTACGGAATGGGGCGGAAGAAAAGAGTGGATGTGATGAATGAAGTCATTGGCAAAGGCGAAGACGACGATATGTACCAAAGTAATGAATATGTTTCCAGAGAAGAACAGGTCACTTTAGATGTGTGGAAAACACGCTTAAATAAGTGGTTAGATACGAAAATAGGTGCTTCAACATTAGCCAGACCAGTCATGGCGAAATCACTTGCTAGTTGGAAAGAGCGTCATTCAATCTGGTTACGTTTCGAATTTCATTCTCCGAAATCCACTCATACACGAAACACACGGCACGGCTTCGATCCCGAAAGGTGCATAATTTTCGGAAAACATTAAACCTCACATTTTTTTTTCGCAAAGTAAGGGTCACGAAAATAAGATATTCGAGTCGAGAGTGGTAGATTTACCCTATATACAAATTTTCAGCCTCTAAGATGGACTCTGAAAGGCACTTCTCTGTGTTGCCAACACCTGTCGCAGGTGCGGTCGAGCCTGAAGTCTACATTTTTGCCAGGTATGAGTCAGGAGAATAGGACGATCGAGTCCAGCGTGGTCGATTTACCCTTTATACTCACTTTCACCATCCATTATAGATGCTGAACACCGCTACAGTATAAGGCCTCACACTTTTCTCAGGTGTGGTCCCGCCGGAAGTCGTCAATTTCGAAATTTAGGTGTGATGTGAGTAAGATATTTGAGGCCAGCGTGGTCGATTTACCCTTTATACTCACTTTCACCGCCCATTATAGATGCTGAACACCGCTACAGTATAAGGCCTCACACTTTTCTCAGGTGTGGTCCCGCCGGAAGTCGTCAATTTCGAAATTTAGGTGTGATGTGAGTAAGATATTTAAGGCCAGCGTGGTTGATTTACTCGATATACTATCTTTTACCGTCTCAGTGTAACGCCAAAGGCCACTACATAGGAAGCGGAACAAGGTAAAAAAAACGTAAAAAAAAACGTCAAGTCCACAAACCTGGAGTAGGTTTTAAAACACCAGTAACTTAACTTCCAAAAGAGCTACCTCGGGTTTGAGCGAAACTAAGAAACTAGGTTTGTAACCTCACCGAATGAAACTTTACTCGCTCCCAGAGGACGCCTTGCAAAAAAATTTACTAGGTGTGGACATTTGATGTTTTGGGCATAAATGTTCACACCTAAATGCACTGGCTACTCAGACAATGGGATGGACCGACCGCGGACATGTTCCGTACCGACCGCGGACAGGTTGCGTACCGACAGCGGGATGGGCGACGTTTGGAACGCAATTCGCACGCTGTCGGCACGCAAATTAGCGCGGTCGATACGCACGGCCACGCGGTCAGTAAGGAATGCCACGCGGTTAGTACGCATAGCCACGCGGTCGGTACGTCTTGCCACGCGGTCGGTACGCATCGCCTCGCGGTCGGTACGCACTGCAACGCGGTCATTACGCATTGCCACGCGGTCAGTAGGACCGGTTTTCAGATACTGACAGCGGTGGGAGCGCATCGCGACGCGGTCAGTACGCAATGCCACGCTGTCGGCACGCATTGTCGCGCGGTCGGTACGCACTGCCACTCGTTCAGTACGCATTGCCACGCGGTCGGTAGACATTGCTACGCGGTCGGTACGCACTGCCACGTGGTCAGTACGTTTTGTCACGCCGTTGATACGCATTGTCGCGGGGTCGGTACGCATTGTCACGCTGTCGGGACGCATGGACACGCTGTCGGGACGCATTGCCACGCGGTCGGTACAAACGTTACTCGTAGGATTGACCGCGGTTAGTACGCACTCAACCGCGGAAGGCTCGATTTTATCACGCGGTCAGTACGAAACATTTTTGAAGACGGCCGCTATTAGTACGCATGCACGTGCGGCAGGTATTCATTGCTTCCAATGAATTGGCGCTCTTTCGAAACGCATTAATACTCGGATGCAGGGTTTGTGGAAAGAAAAAGAGGTTTTCATCACGAAGGTCAGTATCTAGTCCCAAATAATTGGAAATAAGCAAACGTTGGAAGTAGGGGTGGGGCTTGGGGTAACGCACGAACAAGTTGAAACAGCCCAAAACCGCTGGCTTTGAAACAGCAAAGGACGAGCTTTTTCAATCAACAACCTATAAAGTCTAGTTTACTTAGAGGCAGCAGACACGCTCAAAATGGTATCGATTTTATGAAATAAATCAAAGGTTTGGAGCTGGTTGTATTGGGAACTGACGAAAAAACGGATAACGGTTAATTTGTTATCAGGTGAAAGTGGACGAGTTTTACGGCGCGCGGTTTAAACAGCGAATATTAGCAACAAGACGGTTGGAATAGAGAAGCCGATATACTATTACAGCCTATACTGAAAGGTTCACCTTGTTGGAAGCCTCAAAAAGCAGCCAAAGTGGCCGTATTAGTACTATCAATCTGGACGAGTTTGTATTTTGGGGCGGGGTTGCAGAGATTTTTCGATTTGTATTGCTGGCATTTAGTAGTTTTGACTCTATGTTGACGCTTCCAACGGCGTGAGCAGTTTACAAGGAGCCATGCGACTTCAGAAACGTAGTTATCTCGACAACTTTTTCGAGCGTGTCTGCTGCCTCTAAATGAGCCTGGGCGGAGCAAGCAGAGGAGCGATCGGTCATGACAAAATAAGGATATCTTGACATGATAAACCCAATACGCCATACTTTAACGGGCTCTAAATGAGGGAGCTAGGTCCCTGTAAGAATTGGATGAAAAATCGCCATAACCCGCCTTGGCCGACCCGGTCGAAACGTATGAAAAGCATGGACGATGGAGGGGGAAAACACTGGGGTCGTATTCGCCCTCAACTCGTCGGGAAGCAGAAGGAAATATGAGGTGAAATTTCAGTACGAAATGCGCGCTCCACGGCCACCTCTCGCCTCCCTTGGCTTCCCTCGCGACCGCCGGAGTTTTTCGCATCGAATCGCTGGAGAGTACTCGCTTCTCGATAGAACCTTTATCTTTCCGCAGTGATATCGCTACGTAACACAGTTTGCATTTTCATAATACACAGTGTAAGATGGGTTGATCTGTTCCTCTGCAGCGCGCGGTATCAACCCTTCCGTTTCCTTCGACTTCCCTAGGCGGTTTGTTGGCGAATACGTTTTTTCCACCCCACCTCATTGATGTCTTTCGTGATTATCGAACGGGCTGGCTACGGCGATCGGCCAACTATGATCGTGGCCCCAGCCGTTTCAAGCCTACCGCGTGGTTAGCTCAAAATAGCCCCAGCCGCGATCCAGCTGGAGAGGTTTGGTTTTGTTAATTTCATGTTAATGAAAAACAAGGTGCACACTCACGCCGTTTTGTGGCGTACTTGTAGGCGTGTATTATGACGCATCGAATCATCGAACCGTTGCCAAATGAGTACTTAGGGATTATCGTTCCTCGGAAGCCAGTCCGGTCCCACACACTTTCACCTCCGGCGGCCCACTTCCCGTTGGGTCCAACACACTTTCCCGGCGCTAGGCGTACCCCAGTCGGGTCCCGCACACCTTCCTGCGCCTGGTGAACTCTCAGTTGGGTCCCGTACACCCTCCCCAGCGCTTGGCGCACTCCTGAGTCCCGCACATTCTCTGCTCATCGGTCAACGATCTCTGATCAACTCTTAGCCGTTCATTATTATGTATGATAACTATGTCTGGCGTTGGTAGGTCAGCCGCGTCAAATCGTTTTGCCTTGCTTGCACGTCTTTTCTCTCGTAAAATTCACTTATAATCGTGCAGGGAGAAGGGTGAATCGTGACGGGAAAAAGCGGCCCCAGCACGGCTAACACGTGTCGTATGATGCAATAACCGTAGTCCGCAAGTGCGGACCGGAATCTGATCCAGAGAACGACAATAAATAAATAAATAAGAAAACAAATCAATTAACAAATATTTAAATAATTAAGTAATTAAATAAAAAGTGAATAAATGAGTAAATATAATAGTAAATAAATAAATAAGTAAATAAACGAATAAGTAATTAGATAAAAAAAGTGAATAAAAAAAGTGAAAATAAATAAGTAGTTATTAAGCCGACGAAAAGTATCACATTAACAAAGAGATGAAAACGAGGAGAAGAAAAAAGTATCTGGAGTTGCAAAGAATGATAAGAGAGTGAAGTAGATAAAGAAAGAGAGCAATAGGAGAAATTGGAGTGTATGAAGAAAAACCCCTGCGATTTGAAGGAAATCGCTATTTTTTAGTTTACTTTCTTGGGCACTCCGTTGGGGACGGGAGAAAAAGTTTATGGGGTCGCCACTAGCGTGTTCGATAGTGGGGTGATCAAGGAGGTCATAGAGGTTTCGGGTGAAGAAGAGCTCGTTAGGGATATCAATTCTGGCCAGTGGAGATTCGAGCATTTATTTGAATCGTGCGTGATTGTGACCAAGGTAGCCTCTCCCGCGTTATCAACTTTGCTAGCATCATTTTCAATTTTTTTTTGTGTACAACTGAGCATTTCGGGCTAGGTGACATCACCCACAAAACTTGAGCCAAAGGACTGCTGTGGGGTCGATCAACTAGCACTTCTGGGTCGATCATCTAACACTTTTTCATTGATTTTTTATACAACCGTCGAACAACATGGAAAACATTTTCGACGCAAAAATTCTTCAAAAACAGAAAAACGCCAGGAACGATCTTGGCGCGAAATTCAAATCAAATTTAACAATGATTTCAGACTGGTTTTTCTTCACGAATGAAGGTCTGTCAGAGGCCCTTTCGACAATTCCGTTCACTAAAGAGACCAAGCAATACAAAAAACATGAAAAAATGTTTAGATTTTTGATTTCGACTTTATTTTTTTTAATTTTTCTAGATTTAGATTTTCCTCATAGCTAAAAAATCTTGTGGTGCACAGATAACTCAAAATTGGTATTTGACCCTCACTATGGCGAAAGTCAGCAAGAGCCCAGGACAAAAACACACAAAACAGCTCAAAACCGGCTATAATTAGGATCACTCCGCCCGTTCATGTTGTTGCTCCATCCTCGAATAACGAGTTTTTCAAGAGCACTAACTGTTTTGAAGAAAACGAAATATAGGCTTGGGATAGATGAAGCCAGATGTGTGAATAAAATTGTGTTGCTCCATTTCTGTGATTCTCGTCGGATTCTCAGTTCTAAAAATGAAGCTGTCACAGAGACCAACCCATCTGACTCTCTACCGGAACTACAAGGTCAAAACTCCTCAGGGAAAACCCTTCCTCTGAAGACTCGATAGGCTAAATGTGCAAACGCTCGAGATTTCGTTGTTTACTAAGTACGTGCATTTGCTTATCTACGACATTCACGGGTTCACTTGCTTACAGAATGCGTGCGATTGCGTACTGAATGCGTGTCATTGCGTGCCGGCAGCGCAAACTTACAAAACGACCTCGCCTCCGCAATTGCTTGCATACTGAACGCGGGCGATTGCGTACTGCACGCTTGTACGTAGCGAACACATCCGTGCCTACCGCGCGCTCTGACAAACTGACCTCGCCTACAAAATTGTTTGCGTACTGAACGCGGGCGATTGCGTGCTGAACGCGAGCACATCCGTGCCGACGGCGCGAACTGACAAACTGACCTCACCCACCAGTTTTCCTGCGTACTGAACGCGAACACTTGCGTACCGACCGTGCAATCTGACAAACCGATCTCCCTCACCAGTTTGCCTGCGTGCTGAACGCGGGCGATTGCGTACTGAACGCCAACAATTCCGTACCGACCACGTAAACTAACACAACGACCTCACCGACCAGTTTTCTAGCGAGCTGATAGCGGGCGGTTGCGTGCTGAACGCGAGCTCTTGCGTACTGACTGCGTGTGCTCACGTACCGACCGCAGCGAAAAGTCATGTTTCGTACTGACCGCGCGCAAAGATGACTGCGCGCGGTCAGTACGCCTCCATGGAAAATCGCTAACGGTTGGTACGGAGCTCAGGCGTATCGACCGCGTGCACTATTTCGTTTTCGCGGTCAGTACGCAAATGCCCGCGTTCCGTACGGAATACATTTTTTGCACGCGGTCAGTACGATAGTGGCACGCGGTCGGTACGAGAAGCGATTTTTCGACCGCGGTCGGTCCACCCCTTTGTCTGAGTGGGTTTCGGAGAATAAAATTCGCAGCGTAACCAGATCGTGTGACGCTCTTTCGAACCAGAAGTCCATTCATCTAAAGTGACATGTTCTTCTTGGACTTGTGAAATGAATTTACGAACTCATAATAATTTGAAAACACATTTATTCCTTCGAGACATCCCGTATTCTTGACCTTAGCCAATCACTTCATCTTCTCCACGCTTCTTTTCCACCACATATATACCTCAGCTTCCTACCCGTAATCATTCATAATTTCTGGATACACGTTCAAACCTGTGTATCTTATATTCAACATTAGGAGAGCCTTCACTGTAATCAAAACCCTTACTTTAGCTAAGTTTTTCAAAAACACAGGCATCTTCATGTAATCCGTCAAGAAAAGCCTCGTCCGTGATATACATATTTCAATATTAATGTCTTGTTTTTTTTTAAATGGTTGTTCTTCTCCAAGTTATACATCTTTTGGAATAAGTTGTTCCTATTATTTCAATTTTACTGCAGAAACAAGCAATTAACACTCCTGGGAGAAGGTCCGAGAAAATTAAAAAAATTAATACGTAGTCTAAGACATATGTATGTCGGCTATGAAAAGGTAGCAAAGGAAACAAGAGGAAACAAAGGGTGCCCATGAACCGCAGTACTACTCAGAAAGAATCTAGGTTCTTGCCAAACGCTTGAAGTGCCCAAAAATTCGAGGGAGAGGCTGTAACCCATGCCTTAGGGACACGACATACATACGCAGACCACGCTCGACAGGTGAAGCTGATTGTTCTAACATTCAGTCTTGGTTTCCTATAGGAAATTTTCACTGAATCACAACGGGTTCATGAAGGCAATAAAGTGTGAAATTTTGATACATCAACTTTCATGACTCTTGATATAATTTTGAACACCATACACACATCTATACTTTCTTGGCGTGATTCCAAACTACTCAGCTTCAAGGAGCTGTTTCTTACTCTCAAATGATACCAGGTTGTCCAATAATTCTTGTCCGAAAATTTCACCATTTTTAATTTTTTTTCAACTTTATTGAAAAACAAGTCTAATCAACAATATAATCACCACAGTTATCCACAACAGTGGTCCATCGATTGGGCAGGTCGCCGATGCCCTTCGCCCAGAACTCCGGGGGCTGCGACTCGAAGAAGTCCGCGATGTCGGATTTGAGGTTGTCGTAGTTGGTGAATTTTCTTCCGGCCAAATGGTGCTTCAGCGGGCGGAACAAGTGGTAGTCGGAGGGGGCGAGGTCCGGGAAATACGGCGGATGGGCAACCGTCTCCCAGCCGAGCGTCGCCAACTTCTGCTGGGTCTCCTTCGCCACGTGAGGGCGCGCGTTGTCGTGCAGCAGGTGGACCGAGGCCCGTCGGGGACGCTTTTCTCGGATGGCGGTGGCTAGTTTCTCGAGCTGATCGGCGTATATGGAGGAGGTGACCGTCCTGCTTTGCGGGAGCAGCTCGAAGTACAGCATGCCCTTGGTGTCCCACCAGCAGCAGAGCATGATCTTCAGCGGGTGCAGGTCGGTTTCGGCGTCGTCGGCGGCTCTTCTCCGCGCGGGATCCAGACGGCACGGCAGGCGACGTTGCTGTAGAGGACCCAGCTCTCATCCCCAGTGACCAGGCCCTCGAGAAACTCCTTGCGATGCGGACGAAGGAGGAGGGACTTGCAGACGGCCACGCGGCTCTGCTTCAAATCCGACATCGCGCACTTCTTCGAGTCGCAGCCCCCGGAGTTCTGGGCGGAGGGCATCGGCGACCTGCCCAATCGATGGGCCACTATTGTGGATAACTGTGGTGATTATATTGTTGATTAGACTTGTTTTTCAATAAAGTTGAAAAAGATCAAAAATGGTGAAATTTTCGGACAAGAATTATTGGACAACCTGGTATTAAAATCGAATAAATTGAGTGTAGTCTCCCAGTTCTCCTTTCTTCGAGTTCTCCAAGTTCCCAGAACTTTCCAACAAATTGGGAGTCTTGCAGAATGGCTTCAAGTATAGCATTGATGAATGGTTATGTGATTCCGCTGAATCAGCACAGAGCTCGCAATGAACAACCGACAAAACAACATCAAGGCGAAATACCGCTATGCACTCCGCTTTTCTCTGATACAGTACCCTATGCTATCCGACGATGCATTTTCCGTGCCCAGCTTGACCAGGATGTTGTTCTAGTGAACATCCCGAACCGTGACATCAAGCGTCAGCTGGTAAGAAGCAGAATGTATGATACACCTGCACCTCGGAGTACTGCATCATTTGTGGTGATGGAAAAATCGGTGGCTGCTGTCGGGTTCGGGTGATATACGAAATAAAATGTCGGACATGCAATGCAGTATACTTAGGAGAAACTGGAAGATCATTAAAGTGTGTGCGATTGAGAATGGCGGCCCATGCCGCCGGCGTGCTTGGTATGCGGCCGTCGCGTTCGCCGCTCTCAGACGAGTGCGAAACGTCCCCACCGCCCTCGACTACGAACGGGGCCGGCACCGGCTGGCATCAAGCACTGCGCCGATCAATCAGCTCTGCAGACGTGGGGAGAGGGGATGGCCGTCGTTGGAATCCAACACTCGTCCGAGAGCGGCATATGCGACGGCCGCCTGCCAAGCACGCCGGCCGCGTGGGCCGCCATTCTCATTCGGACACACTTTAGCTGTAAGTTTAAAGGCAGTGTTCACGATGATTTTCGTTCCCGAGTTTTCGACACAAAACAATGCCTTAGTTACCAAGTGTTATCAAAATTATAAAGAAACGGCTTGTAGAGCACTAGAGCGTCTCATTTCAGTGACATTATTCTCTGGCTTGGACTAGTTGTCCGGTTGGATGACTAGTTCACGGTGGTTGTCACCGGAGAAGATTGGAGCTATTCAAAAATGGGAGAGTATTTTAGGCAAAACAGTATTAGTTAGGGTCCGAAGGAAGGAACTGAGCAACAGAGAGTAGCGAATTACAAAAGACGGGTTCACAAAAGATTTCATAAAACAGTTCCTGTGAGAGTAAAGAGGCGGGGTGAGAGTAAATGATTTAATGCCCTTCTATTGCGTTTTGTTTGATTTCTTCGTCATTTCAGTTCTACCCAGGAGCCAAAGAATCGATTTAGCGATTAATCTTCAAGTTGAAGATTATCGTGAACACTGCTATTAGAAGAACAACTGGCAGGGAAAACCGCTCGGGAGACATAAAGTGGAGGAGCACAACTGTGCCGAATACGATGTGACTTGCAGGATTCTAACTTGCGAACGCGAAATATCAACGAGAAAGTCATTGGAGGCTCTATGGATACATGCAAATGACCCGTTGATGAATAACAGATCTGAGCGGTCCGCAATCACGAGTAATCTCTTGCTGTTTGCTCGGCACTGTGAGTTATAGCCAACACATCACTCACAGAGACGTTTATTCGCGCACAGTGGTCTGCTCACAACGGTAGTGACGGAGCCCCGCTCAAAGGTGGAGTGACGTGGTGGATTGGCCTGATCCTATTAGGGCGCACCTGTGTGGCAATTCAGAACTGCTGGCGGGGAGGAGGCGCTTGATAGGGTAAATCCCAAATAATATAATGCTCGATGCACTCTTTTAGGCCCCTGAAGAAGACGTCAGTCGAATTTATTTGGCCGAAAATAAACATATTCCGCCTATCAACCTCGTCCGGCATAGGAATAGTCAGAAATTGGGTATATGTAATTATTCGATTCGGTTTTGAGTGCTATCGGCACTGATGCATGAGTGAGTGAAGGACGAAGTGGCGTGTTGTGAGAATGAGTGAGATAGTGAGAGAAGCTAATGCTTACTCATTTTTCATCAATACCAATATATAAAGGAGAGTCGATGAAACGAATCGCTCGCTTCGGACGCGAGATCAGACTCTCGATGAGCTGTCAAATGGTACATTCCCAGGAGTCAGTTTTAACAAAAGTACGTTTTGGTCGATTGGAACATTGCTTCCTAACATTTTCGCGTTTTTTTGTTCAAAACAGCATACACGCCAGAAAACGTGATTGAGATAACTACGGAATTAGAATGGTATGGCACAGATTACAACGCTTAGGCATTTTGAAGTGTCAAAAACGACTCACAATGCCGCTACATGAGTTAGAAGTTGGCCCCGCCCTGTATTTTCACGCCCCCTGTATTTGTCCTTTTCCTGCAATGCAAGGTTGCTGGGTCATATTCACAGTCGGTACTGTTGGTAGGTTGCCTAACAAGTGAACCACACACGTCACTGACGGCGAAGATGGCCCAGCAGCCCTGCGTTGGAGGAAAAGGGCAAATACAGGGGGCGTAAAAATACATGGCGGGACCAACTTCTAACGCATGTAACGGCATTGTGGGCCATTTTTAACACTTGAAAATGCGTAGGCATTATGTTGTAAGCCATACGGTTAGATTCACATTGTTATCTCAACAGCGTTTACGAGCGTGTATGCTGCCTTTAAAGGCAGTGGTCACGACGAAAAACGTTATCGAGAAAACTACAAAAATCAGCTTACATCGAAAACGGCTGAAAAACTACGAAGGTGGCGCGGTGAAAAACGGGCTAAAATTATAGTTTTTAAAGCCCAAAAATGCCAGTTCTTGTACATGTGCACAGCGCCGCCCAAAAAGTATCAAGCAGTCTCAAGCCGAGCGGTCAAAAATTACCGACATTCAGAGGGAGAAATAAGTGCAAATTTACCTATTAAAACAGTTGAAAAATGAAAGCAAGCACTTCAGTCAATGATTTTGACTGGATGAGTAATGTTCATTGATTGAAATTCGATTTCAAGCCAGCTGATGTTCTTGATATAAGCGACCATCGATTCCGATGATGTGGAGTGGGCTCGTCTACCATCAAAGGACAAGAAAGTTCAGACTTCGAAGCCGGCCCAAAACAGCGGTTTTTTCGCGATTTTTCTGATTGCTCCTACTGTTCTGAACCCAGAAAAGGGTTTAGAGAGGAAAAGAAGACAAGCATGTTTGGTCGCGACCACTGCTTTTAAGAGTAAATAATTATCTTTCTATACTTTGGGACAAATTTGGCAATGACATTCTTTGTGTATGGGACCTCTAACGATTCCTTTCTCCCCAGTTTACCTTAACGGCCTTGTCACTTAGCACAAGCGCTATCCTCAGTTCTTCGAGCTCCACTCTCATTTGCTACCACCCTGTAATTATACCTACCGTCGCATCCTTCTTGAGAAGTCCTTAGCCGATTTCGAGTGTTTGTGTTGCAGCTGAACCCGTCTCGTGAAGGACCATGTGTGATTCCGCGAAGTCGGCGACTTCAAAGCCTGGGCGCTACCCTCATAAGGCCCTACCGTATACCCACAGAGCGAAAACGGCGGCGGCAGCCTCCTCATCGCAACACTTTCGCGCACCATTAAATGCATCTGGCTCATCGAAAAAACTAATACTCGCTAAGAAGCAGTTGCAGATTTCGGACTTATTGAGGCCAAAATGGGCCATCGTCTCAGGCTATTTTATTGCAGTCGAGAAACGAAAATGGATACTGTAAAATGCGATAGCGAATTGACAGAAATAAGCAGGAGTGAATAGCCTGCCGACGGAGGTGCGGATGGATTGTCGAGAGGTTTTCGGTGGAAGAACCACAGTTCTGAGGATGATCGTGACTTTTTGTGGGGAAAAATCTGCTTTTTAAACATAAGTAGGACAAAAAAAGGAAAGAGAATGCGTGTAGAAGGCTTTGAGGATTTCGTTCCATTATGCTTCTCTAACAATAAAAGAAAACTAAAACAAGCAGGTTTACTTTATTTTTTTAAAGCAATCCTAGCAGAAAATGTTTTTGGAAATTCCACATGCAATGTAGAATTTTAACACTAAAAAACTACATCTTACCCGAGCTACTTGAGGGACACCGTAGAGTTTTGGAGAAAATGTCCTCGATAGGAAGGTCCTGACTCCGTGAAGAACCTTACCAACGTGTAACTGGACCCTGTTCATAAAACGAGATAGGGTTAATGAGGTGGCCCAAGTCACTACTTGGAGCTTTCTCCTCTTACCGTCATTGTAGTCTAAACGTATATATCAAATGCTTCTTAAATTTAGAAACAGTGGGCATCGAGACTACACATACCAATGTTGAGGAAGTGTTCTCATGGTTTTCCGAAACGGTTCTTAACAGATCTGGCGGAGAATTTCGTTTGTTTACACGTCTCTTAAGGTCTATGCCGTGCTTACAGCAAATGGAGACAACATGGGAAAATTTTGGCCCACCTTCGGACATGTTTGGAAATACCCTTGCAATTTTCCCCTCTTTCCTAGCAGAATGTATGTGGTCCTCAAGTGCGTGTGTGGAATGAGGGAAACTTCGGCGAGAGAGTGCGGGGAAAATTAAATGCGCTGTACGCGCGCACACGCAGGCGATGGATCCGAGAAATAGTCTGTTCTGAAAGAGAGTGTATGATTAGCACCATAATTGGAGCGTAGAGAAGGAATTATGCCGATACGCTTTTCTTTATCCCGCAAGGAGACCAAACAGTCGCAGTTTCCTCGGAACTCCTGCGTAAACCACACTTTTGTAATGAATTTGAATTTAAGTAGTGCATGTAATATTTCAGAGATTCCCACAACCACCACCTCCCGGATTTCGAACTCATCAAAAGATTACAGGATGCGTCCTCAAAATATAACTTGCTGTTCTAAGCCGACTGTACATGCTTCCAGTTTCCTTAGAGGCTTGAAACATATTGGGGCTGACCTCCTGACGTCAGGGATACATTTTCATTAATAGAGATAATAAAATGTGCTAGCGAACCGAACTCAGAGCTTACATGTGTTGAAAAATCACGTGAAAGCGGATAAATTTTCGAAAGAAAACTAATTTCTTCCTGAAAAAAAAACATTCCGAATCGCAGAATCGCGTTCAGAGTCAAACTATACAGAATCGCGTTCAGAGCCAAACTATATTGTGTGAAGTCCATTTTTGTGCAATATTAACTTCACACTAATACCCTACCAATATTCCAAAACATTGCGACGTTTCCGATCTGAATGAAAACAGAATTAAGGTGGACTTAGCAATGAGATATGGTCAGGAAGTTCCGAACTCTTCTATAAGGATTTTCAGAGACTACCTCAATGGTTGACCGATGTTGTTCGAACGATTTCGCTACAATTCTAGGGACTACCAAGTTGTTCAATTAGTTTCGTCGTTCGATAAGAAAAACACAATTTTATGGTTCAAACAACACTTTATTATTCAGTATAATCTCCCTGAACATTAATACACTTGCCCCGACGATATGTACTCCTTTCTGTGGATCCCATCCCCGAAGTGAGAATTCAGAAGGTCTGCAAAATACACTTCAACAGCCGTTATGACCTCTTCATTTGATGAAAAAACACTTGCCACGCATAAATTTTTTGAGTTCTGGGAACAAATGGAAGTCGATGGGGGCCAAATCTGGCGAATACGGTGGATGTTCCAACAATTCGAACTTTAAAGGCAGTGGTCACGATCAAGAACGTTATCTAAATAACTACAAAAGGAAGCTTAGATTTGAAACAGCTCAAAAACTATGACGGTAGCGCGGTGAAAAACGGGCTAGAATTAGAGTTCTTAAGACCCTGAATTTCCAGTTCGTGCACACGTGCACAGAAAGATCTTAGTCTCATGTCAAGCATTTAAAAATCATCGACACTCAGAGGAAGAAATAAATGCAAATTTACCTAATAAAACAGTTGAACAATGAAAGCAAGCACTTCAACCAATGTTTTTGACTAAATGTGTACATAAATCCAAAAGCTCATTGATTGAAATTCAATTTCAAGCCAGCTGATGTTCTTGATATTGGAGATCATCGATGCCGATGATGTGGATTTTCTTGATATTGGAGATCATCGATGCCGATGACCCAAAATTTCTTATATAATATGACTCACACTCACTGCCTATTGAGATGTGCAGAGCCTCTACTAAATCTCTTTCAGTCAATCGACGATCCTCCAAAACCATATCCTGTATTTGGCTATGATTTCTGGTGTTAATGCGCTTTTTGGACGTCCTTCACGTCCTTCAAGGCTTGTACGACTACGTTTAATCCATTGCTGTGACACGGTGACACTAAAAGGCTTGTAAACAAAGAATGAACTGACAGATTGAAATGAAACTTCACATACGTTCTTATGAAGACTGTACCAACAAAAAAAATTTGAGCTAATAGCAACGCCCTCTCTTATCGAACGACAAAACTTATTGAACGAATCCTCTTAAGTTCATTAACATCGAAGCTTGGTTCCTTCAAGGAGAGCCCTGAACTCTCCTAGAATCCCGTACAAGATCTCCCAATTATACCAGGTGCGGCTGGCTGATGATTCCATTTGCAGTCGTCGACCTGTTCACCTCGAATCACCCTGCGTTCAAAGTGCTTCCGATGCCGATCAGTGTTTGTGTAGTGGAGTGCTTGACGAGCCGGCGATATCTTTGATCGCATAAGAGTGCCAACAACGTCATGAGACAACTAATCACAACAAACCATATGCAAACAAATCGTACAGTACGGTATTTACGGGCTTCCACTAATGGAAGGTAACTTCGGCCCGAGAGTGATAGCACCAGAGGTTGGCCCTGACTTACAGACAGGCAAAGACAGCTTTACGTGGTTGCGGCCACTGTCTCATCCAGTGAAAACAATCTGAGAGATGTCTTCATTCGTGACAATATAATATGTGAAAAGGAGCAGACCAACTCTTGATTACCAGACGACTATTAGACCCACTTAAACATGTATGATTAAAGGCACAGCCCAAGCTCAAAGCTGAAATCTAAGATTCCCACATGGTTGTGAAGTAGAGCCACCTCATATAACACGTGCCAAGTGCGAGCTCTCAATTCCTTCGAATAAGCGAGATATAGGAGGAAGCCACCCTGGGGCGCCCACACCAGGAAGCCACTTTGGCACGCCCCTTTTACAATCTTTCGAGCTCAACAGTGGCGAGATAAGCGATGGTTTTCGATCACTTCCACCGTTCTTCCCTTCATTCTCAACCTCTCTCTTTGCCCAGGTCGGCTGGCATACATCGGCTGCAAATGAAGAAAGTTACAAGCCTCGGACAACTCGTCCACCATACTTTTGTAGCTAAATTTTTGAGGGGCCATAACTTCGCTCCTAGGGGGTCTTGCAGGATTCCAGAGACATCATTGGAATCAGTGTAGGACCGTTTTCAAGACAAGAAGAAAAACAGAAGAGCGATTCTGTGGTTGGACTGTGCCTTTAAGAAAGCATCCAGTGACTCCGAAACAGGCAATGTTGCGATTCCATTTCAAATAAAGTGAACTTTTGAGAATGATCAGAGTTGTCACGGCCCTGAGGTTTCTGCCTATTGTAAGTGATATCGAAGTAGGAATGGGGTAGAGGTCGGCCTCGACATGCGCTCTGACCCACCACAAGCAGCGCTTCCATTGTACCGCGATGCTATCGAATCAGGGCCAGATGTTCTTCTTATTCCTGGATTAGGTAGATCGCTATCTCGGAACTACTTACAAATTAGTGCGCAGAATTGCTGCGCTCATCTCTTGGCATATTATTCTTGTCTTAGCATTGTTGGCTCTTCCATTAGACGTACCAAAAACATTTTGAATATTTTATGGGCAAATATAGACGAAGAAAGTATTGTACGAAATTTTCATTTTATTCTTATCCTTATCATGACGTGATTGATATGGATACGAAGGTCTTTGATGAAGGTTACTCCGGAAGAAAAATGTTGTTTTTTTCCAGGAGACTTACTTTTTCGAAGAGACGAAACATGAAATGACAGCGGAAGGAAAATAAATTTCAATATTCACACAATTCATCGTTATGAATTACGTACAAAGGTAGAGTTAGTTGCTAGAAATAGTAGAATCACGTATAATTATGGACGTCACTATACATAAACTCTCGGGATTTCTAGTGAGCTTTCGATTTCGATTATCACCAGCAGCGAGCGGCGGGCCTTTGTGAAATACAATTGGGGATATGGGAGGTCCGACGAAAAAGCGGCCGCACCTTGCTGTGATAATTCAAATAAAGGGTTCACTAGAAATGCCTCAGAATAAGATTAGTTCCTGGCTGTGGTGCAATGTAACGAGATTGGTCCCACTGAGTAGATGTTGGTCTTGACTTCATGCAGGAATGACTTGTGGCACTGGTCTGGACGGCCTACCATGACGTCTCAAGAATAATCGGAAATTCGACTTATTCTGATATTCGGTAAAATTTCTTCCTCCAAGAAGTTTTTGTACAGAGCTACATACTCCGCTTTGCTTACTGGCATAGGGGTCGAAAAGGTCGCTTTTTTGAACCAATCCTCACTTTTTTTCTCTTGTTGGCTCCTGGAAAAATAATTTCTATCAAGGAAGCTATTGTTTTTTCAAACTTCCTTTTCTGGTATCATACAGCAACTATTTATTCAATTTGCATATAGGACGCTAACAAGCGTGATTTTTGCAGAATGTGGCCGAAAATACGGTGCTTACAATTAGAGATCACTCCAGAATAATTTTTCTTTTCAATGAAGTTTTACTACGAGAATTTGGCCTGCATCCTTCTACGGGTTGTGACACCTCGGGATCATTACAGGTAGCCCACATTAAACTCCAAATATTGCACAGCTAAGGTCTGGAACATTTTATTCATGATGTATCCTTTTGCGTACATAGCTGAAAGTAATGTTCACGACAAAACCATTCCAGTGTTTCTTTCAGAAAATGGTAATAAGGGGGGACACCATAAGAGAATCACCGAAAAAATAGCAAAAACTGCAGGTGTAGCCGATCAAATGCCGACAAAATAAGCCGACGAATCGGAATGAGCTGTCCTTCGTTTTTTGACTGCTGATGGTGGTGATAAGAAATACTGCAGCATGCCATGACCCGTAGGAGAGCTAATCATTGTTTCATCCTTATCAGTAGCCAAATGCGTCGAACAGCTGGGCAGCTCGCTTGAATTCGTCGTTTCGCATTGTCGGCGGTTTTTTCTGTTCCTACAGAGATATCAGCAGATTTTCCTCGGTGGAGCTCTCTCTTGGTGATTCCCTACACCAATGTTTTCCACCAGAAACACTGGTTTGAATTTTGTCGTGAGCAATGTCCTCAGGTCGATTAACTCAGCTTACTTCAGGATATGCACCTCACCACAATATGAATGCCTTGATCAATGACACTTCTTTTAAAAACTCGAAAATGTTTGTAATCCCGACCAGAAACAAGACTCGGAAGAATTTCACTGAATAACTCTCTTAACGGTCTAATACAAAAGCCTAAGGTAACAAAGGAGAGCAGAATAATGGGTTCATTAAAAATTTGTGGAGGCAAATAAAGGAGGCGATTTCATACATAGAAAGAAGAATCGTGATACTACGGAAGCGGTTTATCAATCAAAAACGTCATGTCTCCGTCCGTAATGGCCTTATCAGAACAAGGCAGAAAGACGCTTGAAGGCTCAACCCATCCGCAGATTCGTTTTCCAGTTTTTCTGCTTACAGTAGCCAAGTTTTCGCAAAAACGGTGTTTTGCGGCGTTTTTGGCGCGCACGAAGCGCCTCCTCTGAGAGTTTTGACCAAGCAATAGCCGCGAAGTAGCCGCCAAATGCCAACTTGCCGCAAAATAGCCGCGAAATATCCGAGCTCTGAAGCTAGGTATACGGATCATTCCAGAGGCATGATTCAGGTGTCAACACCTTCGGTTCAATCACACATGTTTGAGGTACATACTTGGACTTTGTTCAGCCTCTAGAAGCTCGCCCAACCGCTGGCGGCCCTGAATGGTGGCTCTGGGAGTCGGCGACGGCTGCGTCTTTGTTACTTCCGGTTACTTTTCGTTATTTCTCGGTTATATAGCGGCGATTTCTAGAATACTTCTTCTCCGTTTCGTGAAAAGCCGAGAAATAGCCGGCGAAATAGCCGGGAAATAGCCCGCCGGGAACAGCTGCGGAGCCTGTTGGGCTATTTCTCGACTATTTCGCGGCTATTTTTCGGCCGAAACTCTCAGAGTCATCATCACAACTCTCTTCAAACTTATGAAAGGAATTTTCTTGTTTCATCCAGTAGGGCGATTGCAGTGGTACGTGAATGAAGTTTTTTTGACCCCGGTGCTCATTGTCAGTTGAAAAATGCGTATATCCCCCACTACTTGCCATCGACTACAAGTCAAAACACTACAGATTTCATCTATTATGACTGTCTTATCAAAACATAACGAGGGGTTCCAAGATGGAAATATGCGAATTTTTATACTTTTCTGAAGTTGCCAGGTTGTTCAATAAGTTTTTTCGTTCGATAAGAGAGGGCGTTGCTACTAGCCCAATTTTTTTTTTGCTTCGAAGGTACACCCTCATATGAAGGTATGTGAAGTTTCATTTCAATCTGTCTATTCATTTTTTTGTTTACAAGCCATTTAGTGCCGCCGTGTCACAGCAATGGAAAAAATTGAATATCGTGCAGTGATAAAATTCTTATTTTTGGAAGGTGTAACACTAAAAGAAATTCACGAACGAATGTTAAAAGTGTATAATGATTGTTCACCTACAATTAAAAAAGTGGAAAGAAGGGTTGCTGAAATTCAACGTAGTCGTACAGGCCTTGAAGACGATCCACGTGATGAACGTCCAAAAAGGGCATCAACACCAGAAATCATAGCGAAAATACAGGATATAGTTTTGGAAGATCGTCCATTGACTAGAAAGATTTAGTAGACGCTCTACATATCTCATTAGGCAGTGTGAGCCATATTTTAAGTGAAATTTTGGGTTTTGGAAAGCTGTCTGCACAATGGGTGCTAACAATGGAACAAAAACACATTCGAATGCGACTTTCTCTGCAACATTTGGAGCGTTTCAAAAAGGATAAACTAGATTTTGTGCGTCGATTCATTACTAATGGACGAGACTTGTGTCTATCACCATGATCCTGAATAAAACAAGAGGCTAGAGAGTGGTGTCAACCCGGTTGTTCGGCTTCGAAACTAGTTCGTGTCCGGAAATCGGCCAAGAAGGTTATGGCATTAGTTTTTTGGGGTGAGAAAGGAATTTTGTTTGTGGATTACTTGCAAACTGGCAAAACAATCAATTGTGAATATTAATGCAACCTTTTGGACCAGTTGAAGGAAAAAATTAGTGAAAAAAACCCGTTTGCAGAAGAAAAATATCCTTTTTCATCAGGACAATACACCGCGTCACAAGAGTATTTTGACAATTGCTAAAATCCATGAATTAAAGTTAAAATTGTTGGAGCATCCACCGTATTCACCAGATTTGGCCCCCATCGACTTCCATTTGTTTCCAGAACTCAAAAAATGTATGAGTGGCAAGCGTTTTTCATCAAATGAAGAGGTCATAACAGCTGTTGAAGCGTATTTTGCAGACCTTCTGCATTCTCACTTCGGGGATGGGGTCCACAAATTGGAGGATCGTTGGAGCAAGTGTATTAATGTTCAGGGAGATTATACTGAACAACAAAGTGTATTTTGAATCATAAAATTGTGTTTTTCTTATCGAACGACAAGTTTTATTGAACAACCTGGTAAATCTGTTATTTCGAAATACTATTGTTTAGAACCCGTTTGAAGATATCCGTAAATTTTTCATTTTCACTTCATTTCATTTTTCATTTATTACACGCTAGAACCGTATGAAAGACAAACAACACAACGAAATATCCAACAGCAATTGTAGCACAACGATCAAGCAATGGATTGACCATGAAGCATACACAGGCACCACGAAGGAATGAGATCCAATAAACATCACTCCTGGGACAGCAGATAACTCTCAAGTGCCCTCTTGAATTCAGTGAATTTCCCAACTACCAACCCCAACCGAAGTAATTTATTAAACTCAGACCCCGCCTTGTTGACAAAGAAGTACTGTCTTACATTCCGCCTGGCCCCAACAAGACCCAATTTCACCGGCGCTCCCCTAGTGGTTGATGGTGTCAAGCTGAACAGCCGGCTAACCTTAATACCAGGACTCCCATGAATGATCTTATACATAAATATCATATCAAATTTTCTTCTCCTGTGCTGTAGAGTGGTTAGGCCCAAATTAGCATTTCTGGTGACATGACACACGTTGCGATTAGTCTGAAGCCATGATGTCCTGAAGTAAACTCTACGTGTGAAAGTATTCTGGACTTTCTCTAGCGCATCAATGGATCCCTTTCTGTATGGAATAGAAACCACAGTACCGTACTCCATAATTGGACGTATGTACGTTTTATACACCTCCGTTGTTAGTACGCTTGCATTGGTAGTTGAAAGTGCTCTAAACGTGCTGTGCATCATCCTGTTCGCAATGGACGCGATTTGGAGGCCGTGATCATCGAAATTAAGATCCTCCTCGATAAGAAAACCAAGGTCCTTAATCTCGCTGACCTCGCTCAACTGCACACCGTCAATAGTATAGAAGCTCTTAACTCGCCTCTTACCAAACTTCATCACTTTAGTTTTTCACTGGAAAGCGGCAATTTCCATTCATTCGACCATTTTGCTACATCACTTAGAGTTTTTGCAAACACTCCTAATCTCCCATGGTCCAAATAGGATTATACAATTTAAGGTTATCAGCGAATGCCGCGCAGCCAACGTTGTTCAAGGATATAATCGAGGAAAGCTCATACGTATAAATATTAAAGAGAATAGGTGAAAGCACTCCACCCTGGGGAACACCACTAAGGACTGCAAAGGGAGAGGAAAACGTATTGTTGAGACGGACTCTGAAAGTTCTGCCCGTGAGAAAAGCCAATCCAAATCACGCGGATGAATACCCACTATTTCTAGTTTGCTTACTAATTTACGATGGGAAACTCTGTCAAAAGCCTAGGAAAGGTCAAGGTAAATAACATCCACACCAATATCATTGTCCAGTGCCCGAGTCCAGCCTTTAAAGGCAGTGTTCACGATAAAAAATGTGTTTCAGTTTCCACTAGGAATGGGTAGTGGAGGGGCAAATTGTAACGTTTACGACGAAAGAACGCATGAAAACGAGCCAGGAAGAACCCCAAGAGAGCCCGAAGTTGCCACCTCGAGCGCAAGGCAAACCCCAAAAGCGCAACACACGCCCACCGACGTGAACAAATGAATGCTCGAGATCGTGAGATGAGCAATCATTTCCAGTTATTAGCCCCGTCTTCCCTTCATTCTCAGCTTTTATCTTTACTCAGGTCAGATCGCACACATAGGCTGCAAAAGAGGGAAGTTACAAGCCTCGGAAAACTCGTCCACCATGTTTCCTTAGCTCAATTTTTGAGGGACCACAACTCCGTTCCCAGAAGGTCTTGTACGATATCAGAGACATCATTGAAATCAGCATGGGACCGTTTTCAAGATAGGCGAAAAAACAGAAAAACGATTTTCATCGTGAACACTGCCTTTAAGCGACTGCAGCATCACCAAAACTGTGGATTTTTCTTTTTGGAAACCATGTTGGTGCTCCGAGATGATGGAGTGTTCCTCTAGATGAGCCATAATTCTTTTCTTTAGTACTTTTTCAAAAAGCCTTGCAAAAATAGACGTAATACTAATGGAGCGGAAACCGTTGGGATCAGAAAACGGCTTCTTTTTCGGTATAGGAGTCACAAAAGATGTACGCCATCTGCTCGGAACATCTCCACGCATAAAACTCAGGTTGGATATGTATGCTAGTGGTCCAACTATGGTATCAATCACCTTTTTAAAGAAACACAATGGCATGTGATCCGGTGTGTCGGAAAACGAATTAGGCCATTTGGCTTGTAGATCCGACAATTCACCCGGGAGAAACAAAGCAGAGTAAGGCATAACAGGAAAAAGCGAAGGACTAACACGTGCATCCGAGTCAGTGTCGTCAAGGAATGTCTTTATAAACACGCTCGCCAGAAGTTGAGCCTCTTGGGCATCATCCACAACGCTGGAACCATCTTCTCTCTCAAGACAACCCACATCAGACCTGCTTTTTAGCTTAGAGTTAAGGAACTTGTAGAACGAGCTCTTATTTTTGGATGCAATCACCTTTTTTCCACCGCGCTATTGTACTTCTTCAAACCTTTTCCGAAGATTGCCGCGGTTCTTTTGTATTGGCACCAATCCTCCACACAATTGCTGTTACTAGCTACGTTCCAAGCTCGAGTTTTCCTGAGACAAAGGTTTCCCAAGTGCCTTGAAAGACACCTTTTTTTTGAAGAGACTAAACAGATAGGCACAAACAAATCAATGGTGTGGTGCAGAATGGAAAGGAAGAGTTCACACTTAGCCTCCACGGTATCCACAGTACCCAGAGAGCCATGCCAGTCAACGTTTTCTAGGTACTCATTGATACGCCGGGAGTCCGCCTTACTATAGACCCTTTTGAGGAGCCTGTCATCTAACGCCTCGACGTGCACCTTCAGACTAAATGTGATTCAAGCATATGGTCACTTCAATGGCTTCAAATTTAAAAGGGGACTGCTTTGAAGCAAATTATGGCGATGCGGCGTTTCTGCGAAAAAAAAATGCGCGGTACTTCATATTCTAGAGATTTTTGATCTGATCATAATGATGTCTCCAGAATCGCTCAGAAGCCGTAAAAAACGGAGTTATAGGTTCTCGAAGGTTGTGAATTGAAGCCGCAAGAATTTCGTGGACGAGTTATATCAGACCTGACTTTTCTCGTCATTCGCAATCACAATATAAAGCTAGACCAATAGCGAATGGAAGAACATAGATTTTGTTTAGAATCGATTTTGCGTCTTCCCCCTATTGAGATAGAAAGTTGACTGTGAGTGTTACCCATTTCTTCTTTTCTGGTGGCGTGGTCGACTTTTTCCTGGCGTTTTCTCAGTTATTTGAGCGAACTGAGGTTTCGCGCTCAGCAGGGTTGCCATACATACACGGCTGCCGGAGTATATCGAAGATTACCCCCGAGGTTGGACCATGTCTTCAAAGGAGAAGTTCACGATGGGATATGCTTGTCGAGTTTTTCATGGTACTATTCATCCTTTGGTTCAGTTTAGTACGACCAACACCAAAAAATCACAAAAAAACCAATTTGATGTGAACCTATCAATATAAAGTCTGTAGTTCTTCAACTTGTCGACGAGACTAATGCCCGGCATAGATGATTTGTAGTACCAGGAGTCAACAGCTGGCTCAAAACTGCTCTTAAACATATGACTTCCGGTCGTCGGCTAAGGCTTCCTCGAACTCCATTGTTCACATTTCCTCAATACTAACACTTTTGTGTTCGCTTTCTGTGTAGAATTCTTTCTGTATACTCTTGACCTGCTTTATTTATTGCTTTGCGCGTCGCAGAATATTGGCCATGCGCAGCTTTAAAGGCACAGTACACCCTCAGATATGAAATTTGAGATTTTTATGTGATTGTATAGAAGACCCCTCCTCTATAACACGTGCCAAATGCTAGATCTCATTTCCTCCAAATAAGCGAGATATAAGCGGCCACCACAGGCCCGACCCCCCTCACTCACCACCACAGGGCCGACCCCCTAAGAGATTTTCGAACTCGATAGCGGCTCGATGGATGGATGAATTCCAACAAGTCGTTTTTCTTCAGCCCACTGCCGTGCCGTCTCCTTATCCTGGCGTTCTCTAACGCAACGATTGCGAATGAAGAGAAATACAGGCCTGAGACAACTCGTCCACCAAATTTTTACCCTCGAAATCGAGGCATCTTTGAAGAGCCATAACTCTGTTCAAAGGGGGTTCTGGGCGATTTCAGAGATACCACTGTGATCAGCGTGTGCCTCTTTCCAAGATAAGCATGAAATTTGAAATTTAATTTTTTGGGTGTCCTGTGCCTTTAAAGGCAGGGTTCTCGATAAAATCGGTTGTTGTGCTATCACCGTAGAATGGTAGATCTGGCCATCACAAAAGTGAAAATAAGTAAAAAATTGGAGAAAAAACGCTCAGGAGAAAGTTATGGCTTGGTGTCCTCCCGCCCCCAATTATCGAACTTTGGGTAAAAGCCTGTTTTTTCAACTTTTATTTTGCTTTTTAAGTAATTTCTGAACATTTCTGGAGACTACTGATTACTTTTACAGCAAAATAAATGTCGGATAAGCAAGCATTATTGGAAATCGCATTAATTAGGGGGCCGGCCGACACCAGTAATTAGCCGTTATACTTTGTTTTTGGGCGTTTTCCCGGGGACTTTCCGGGTTTTTTCACTTATTTTCACTTTTGTGATGGCCAAATCTACATTCTTATGAACAGAGCTAAAAAGTCGTTTTTATCGCGAACCCTGCCTTTAAACTCGACATTCTAAGGGCGGCGTTGTCTCAATATCTGTTAAAAGGATTCCGACTGATCCACATCAAGTTCCTTTCGTTTCCAAATCAGTTCTAATTAACTTTCAAGCTCCCCCACATATCCTAAGATACATAAATAGACTCATTCGATAAGGCGCTTCCGAAAGGGATTGTGCTTGTTCAATCTCGCTCGGAGCCAAGCGTTTTGCACTCAATTCAGCACCTTGTGTAAACATACCTTAACGTGAACTGCGACGTTAAACTGTAGTAAGGAGAAAAACATTCAAAAATCGTGAGAGTCTTAACGGTAGTGTTCACAATGGTAAGCCGTATTCTAGTTTTCTGTGTTTTGAGTAGGCAAGTTCGTGAAGTAGTGGATTACTGGGAAAAGTCACATTAAACCCTCGGATGTAAGAAAAAACTGTTTTGAAAAGCATATTAAATATTTATTTACGCCTGTTGGTGTGTTTGGTGCACTCCAGACAAAACGTCAAACGAAACGTCGCAAATGGTTTTGAGCTTCGAAATTATTAGGTAAGTGACTTCTTTGTTTTCTGTCTCCTGTATCAAAAACTCTCAAAAATAAGATGGCCAATGCACATGCTTGGATATTAGAATACATCGTGATGAAAATGTATTCAAAAGTTCAGCAACTGCCCCTCTGGTGAAACGAACACTGTACAACTTTTTATGAGGTGGCGGGATGATCCAATCGGTCGGCTGGTCCACAGGATTTCCAACCACTTCTTGGCCGTTTTCTGTCGTACTTCATCTCTTACTATTCTTAGGGAGCCACAAAACTAGCGTTTCCATTGAAAGCCGAACAACCTTCTCATCGTGAGAACGTTGCCGTTTTATAGGCATATTACACGATGAAAACCATATTCGGGTTTTTGACGTTTTCCCGTTGTTATACCCCTATAGCGACTAGAGGTTGCAAAGGTCCCCCTCAAAAACGTCACATTTTTAAGAAAAACCCTTTTCAAGAAAGTTCAAATCAAATTCGAAGTTCACGCCGACATCAACTTGAGATAGTTGCCGGAGAACGCAAGAAACAGTTTTACGATTCGCTCCTTGGCGCGGCGTTGGAAGCTTTTGGTTTCAATTCGCTTCGGGATTTCCGTAGATTATGATAGTCTTTGAATTCTGGGCATAGGCTACATGAGCGCCAACTTGAGACGTGAGAGATCTTAATCAAACCAGGTTTACCATTTTTCAGATGATTGGTAAGAAAAGAAAAGCGCACTGACATGTGTTGAAGAAATGATTTTCCCGTAAAAATGTAATGTATTTATTAAAGGCAGGGTCCGATCAGAATTTTAACTTTGGGATTTTCCGTTGAAATGGAGGGTACGCTATAGGTAGTCCCAAGAGATGTGCGGACAGTGCGTAACATACTGTCTTCTCCGAGTTATTCTAGAAATTTCGGTCAACCGCCGTTCCAGAAAAGTGTCGTCATCTATGTGTGAGCCATCGTCCACGCATTCTTCGAAACTGCAATGTAAATATCGGTCACTCTGGCCGTGATTATCTCGCTGTGAATACCGGAAGCCCTGACTTGCACACTGTTTTCTCCAGAAGTGAGGACTTGGAATTTGTGAAAAGTCCAGACGGTGTTCACGTGGGTCAGCCCCATCTATTTAACCCGAATTTCGGTAGTGTCAAAATTTGACTGGATCTAGCCTTTGATCGTCTTCTTTTTCACCTTCACAACGCTTCACCTCCACCTTTTATCGCTTGTTGATCAGTCATCTTCTTCTCTGAGATGATGAGCAGGTACTATGTAGACTACTGATACCACATTGATCAACGAAAGACCTCGATTTGCTCTGCCAATGCGTAGCTAGATGCCTCCGAGGGCGCGGCCTGAAACGCCGCCCCATTTCATGTAGCGAGAATTTAAGGGTTTCGGCTACGATAGCTGAAACCCGCATATTCTTCGCTATAATTTTGTAGCGAGAATCTGCGGATTTAGCGGCAGGCTGTGTTGAAATGCAATCTTAACCCGCATTGGCTACGCGGAACGCTGGGATGCCGTTCTATCAGTCCTGGCCCAGTCAACCCACGAATAACTCGACACTCTGTGGGTGGTCGTGGAGGGTGACCCGGTGTCGCTCTCTGAAAGACCTTGCTAGAGACAATTTTGGCCGCTGGGATGCTGCAGGCCGTGGGGAAGAAACGGCGATGCGCTCGATCGCAGCAGGGATCGTTTTTCTAGTCAGATCAAGACTGCGTGGGTCGATCGACCGTGTGCTGCAAGGAGAATAAGCGTAGAATATGCGGGTGCTGTAGCGAGAATTTACGTAGAATATGCGGGCGCTGTAGCTAAAATTTCACCAACTGAGGCTAAACTTTCCGTAATTTACGTAAATTCTCGTGTCAAAATTAGACTAGATGCCTACGAAACCCTGGGCATCTCGGGTTTCCGTGTGAGGCATTTAGCTACGCGTTGGAGGAGTGAAAGTGACCCCTACGCCGAATTCTCTGCACTGCGCAATACCCTCAATCTCACCACTCCGATAGCTCTTGAGCCACGGTTTATCGTTGATGAATCCGGCACCAGGAGACTGGAAGAGGTGCAACCTTTCTTCGCATTTTTAGCCGCTCCAACATAATTGATTTCCCCAACTCCAGAAGTGTGTCCTAAAGGGCCCATTACTGATGTTGCACCTAAAAACGGACACTGGCTCTTAGCACAAACGGCTCCCGAATTTCATCGAAGAAGTTTCTTTGTCTTTTCGACAGAGATTGCTCAAAATTTGTCTAAGAAGATACCACCAGGGCTGGGCACGCGTTCCGGTTAACCTTAGGGGGGTGCATATTAGACGTCGCAGAGAGGGCAAAGGGGGGTGCCTAAACCGAACACCAAAAAAAGAACGAAGTGCATGTTCTGTCGAATTTCAGGAAAAAAAATGCACACTATTCTTCTGATTTGTCATATCTTCTTCCCGGCTTTTTGAGTCGAACACTAAAAGAATTCAAATTATTGATAGAGATGCAGGTTGTGTTCGCAATAATTCATAGTTGCTGTCGAAGTTTGTTTCGATGAAGGAGTGAACACTACTCCGTTATCTTGTAGCAAGTAAGGATTGATGTGGTGTTATGTTTCTTTGGTACAACGTTCATTGATTATGCGGGTGGCTACCGATTCGAGGCAAAGATAGGGACGCCCAGGAAAACTATCATTCAAGTTCAAAAAAAGATTAGCGAACTGATGTATAGCCTAGGTCGCTCATTTTGTGCCGGTCGAAGCAAGGCTTATCGGGCTTATCATGTCAAAATCTTCTTGCCACTGTTATACTTTGCCATGACTGACCGCTCCGCTGCTTACTCTGCCCGGACTCATCCGAGCAGGCTAGGATTTATTTCGACAGTTTAAAAGTACACATAGCACAGTCAGCATCACAACTAGTCAATAGATTTTTATTCATGAGAATGTGACTTATATTTTGTTTCCGAGCTACTCGCAGTCGTATTATCAGTATCGTAAATGCGAAGCGGTTGTTTTTCGAAAAAAAAACAATTATGAAAATGAAGAAATCATTCTCAAAACCGCACCGCTCCTATGATAGAGATACAGAAAGGTGCGAGTAGCGGGGAAATGAAGGCTATGAAGAGAGCCAACTGCAAAAATTGAAGACTGCAAGTTACTATGAAAGAAGCGAATGACCGTGTACTCCTCATTGAGAAGTACCCTGTACATAAAAACCCGAGTTTTATCCACCTTGAATGCCGCAATCTCTCATAGACTAGTCTAGCCGTGCGATATGGTGTTTGTCCGCAGCTACACAACGCGCACTGGACTGGACGCGCACGCAATATTAATTAAAAAATGTATTTTAATACAGAACGGGGCGGAGAATATAATTGAAACTGGAGTAAATGGAAGCAGGCAGAAATAGGATTCTTTCAGTGTATACAGTATAGAAATTAAATGTAAACGAACTATGTTGGAGCGGAGTGATTTTTTTGGACGTGATAAGGTTCATTCAAATGAACCTAGTTGATTAAAAACACCCACAAACATGAGAACTAAGAGCATTGCGCGAAAGAGGAGAATCTGGCAAACATTTCAATAGCAATAGGTTTGATATTCAATGTGATTTAATGACCTTAAAACTCGTCCCGGTTTTGTCCCGGTTTTCGGGGTAAAACCGGGACGAGATTTGAGGTCCTTAAATCACATTAAAAACCGGTCCCTTTGATGCTAAAATGTTTGCCAGATTCTCCTCTTTCTCAGAATATCCTTTGCTCTCAGTTTAGTGCTAGTTTTGATCAGCTAGGTTCGTTTGAGTGAACCTTATCACGGCTAAATATTTGCACCCGCTCTAACTTTGTTTATTTACATTAAATTTCAAAAGTGGGTACATCCAGAATAGACTACCTTTACTGTCTTCCATTTCCTTCAGTTTCAATCATTTTCTCCTCCCCGTTCTGTTATAAAAAAAACATTTTTTATTGATATTGTCTGCACGTCCATTCCCGTGTGCGCTGTGTAGCTGCGTACAAACACCGTATCGCACGGCAAGCCGATTTTTCAAGGGATTGCGCCATTCTAGGAGGGTAAAACTCGGGTTTTCTACTCCCTACGAATCACATGAATCCTAACATTGTTCCACAACACAAAATAGTACTGATTTCCACATCAGAACAACCAAACACAGATTAACTAATCCTTCATAGGTTTATGAAAACATTCGACAGGAAACATTAATTATCGCAATAGTAGTTCTGTTGTTGGTAATTGTTCAACTGTTTTGTATTGAAAAATGTTTTATCTTTTGTCATAACTTACCGTCTTACTAACAAATTTTCCTCATGGGGTTTTTTCAAGTTCAGAAATTACACTACCTTTTTGTTGCCATTTTCGGGATTTTCTCTATTCAGTGCTTTTTTATATTCTTGTTTATAAATCAGGAAGTCAAGATCATGGCTGTCCAACAATTCGGAAAACAGCCGATTTCGTTTTCCCATAAGGGGGTGCCTAAAAATTACCGAGCTAAGGGGGGTGCATATTCAGAATCGCCATGCCGGGACGTGTGCCTAGCCCTGGATACCACTGTGAACATTCCCTCGTGGCTACCGTTTTTATCCTCGCAGCTAATTAATCGAGTTTCATTGATAATGGGAATTGAGCAGGGGCTAATTGTAATTACCGTGTCATCGTAAGCGGAAGTGTGAATTGGCCGATTTCTGGCACCACCTCTCGCTCTTGGCAGCTATCACGTTACGCACTGTCCACCGGAGCCAAATCCGCTCCGCAGCAGATTTAGGCTCACCGCGTGATGATCATGAAGGGGGAGGATGCGCAGCTCCTCGCGACCGCACAAAAACTTTTGGTACTTAACGGTAAAAAAACAAAGAGAAATCAATAGTAATATTATTTATTACTATATATTACTATCTTACTATAGATACATATATATATATTTATATATGTATACCATATTCAAGAAACCATATAAGCTGTCAACGTCGATGAAACACTTCAATCACTCCTGAGCCAGCGCCTGAGATTTCATCAATAGTTCTGGAGGGACATATCATCAACCGGTGAGTGTATTGTGAGAAAGTTTCATGAGTAGCATTAGCAAACTATCCTGAACGGACCTATTCGTATGTTTCACCAGATGAAAGCTTCAAGGAAAAAGGTAATTACATAGCTTGTTGGTATAAATCATCTCAGTCGATCATCGCACTGATTGTAAAGTTTCTCTGAATGAGACTGTCCGCCCAGGAGGTCGACATGCGTGTCGCGTGGCTGTCGCGAAGGCAGTTTTTGGACATGTCTATCGATAAGCATGGATACTGTATGAATGATCTTAATTGTATTTTTGAATATTGCATGAATCTTCGATCGGTTGATCAATCGCTCGAATCGGCGCGAAGGCAGATCATTTCCTTAGGTTTGCGTATTCTGTGGTGGGGTTGTGGGGTACAAGGGCAACTGTTTTGCAACTGTTTTGAGGCTTCGTCCATACGTGGCGAGAGCGTGCGATTACGCAAAATCGATGATCATCGTGGGCACACGATCCACTAGCCGCGCACACGCGCTCCTTCTTGCGCACCCTCGCTCGCTCGCTCTCGCGCGCTTAGGCATCTTTCATAGTCCTCACCGCTTGCGCGGCACACGCGTGACGCGCGGGAGGGGCGGTGGAATATCAAAGTTCTTACCGCGCGGCACGCGCGCGGTAAGAACTCTCATAGTCCATCAGCACCGCCATAGCGGTGCCGATCAATCCGCCGTGGCGGTTTTACCGTTTCAATCAATAATTGCTTCTCGATTTGAGTCCACTCCAACATAAATAATTCTGGGACTATCCTGCGCCACCGCATACGCAAATGCAAGCGAGGAATTTCTGTACAAGTCCCAGTTAAGGCCCGACTTTTACCCGCACCGCCATGGCGGTGCCGCTAGAGATTTCATAGTGGTTTTCCGCTCGTCCCGCGCGTGCCGCGCGGTGAAAAGTTTCAAAGTCCACCGCTCGTCCCGCGCGTCACGCGCGTGCCGCGCTTGCGGTGAGGACTATGAAAGATGCCTTACGCCAGCACCACGAAGCAAGCAGCAGGTTTTAAACATGTTCACTAAAGCAGGTGGCATTAAAACTGTAGCTAAACAACTGCCCTCGTTTTCTATAATCCATCACGGAAGCTGAAAACAGAGGGAAATCATCAGCCGCTGGGCCGACTCCTGCGATTGATCACCCGGTCAAACGTTTCCAATTGAATCATCACGAAGTAGGAGGTGTTGGCCTGTGTTAATTTGCGGGTACGGGCTACTCCAGCGTTGAGGAGCGTCGAGAGGCGCACAACAGTGGGAAGGCCCGCTCTCGCGACGTATGGACGCTGTCTAATGTGTGCTATTCTAGAGATTGAGCAGTCAGCTCGAAGCTTATCGCTTCCTTTTTTGAGCTGGCGTGAACGCACGGGGGGCTCGAGAGGGAGCGCCCGTGAGCGGCAAGCAAAACGTGTGCCCTTGATGAACATCAATTTTTCGTAATAGCACGCTCTCGTGACGTATGGACTCTGCCTAATAGGGTTTATTTACGCAATTCAGGCGAGAAATGGATCGATTTAGCGAAAAAAAGTTACTTAAGTTTGATCGGAAAAAAATTCTGTACATTTTGGGATGTCAGTAAATCGGTTAATCAAAATTTACCGAAAAAGTACCGGTGAATCGGTAAACCGGTAAACGGTAAATGCACATCCCTGGTTGGAATAAAGAATATCCAATTTTTCGGTGACTGCTCCATTGAGTGGACAACTATTCCACGATGTAGGTGCCTGATCCATTGGGTCGGTCTTCATCTATTTTTCTAGATGAAAATAGCGTTTATGTTCCTGCGAAAAAAAACTTTTCCTGTTTTTTGAATACTGCCTTGACTGCTAAGATGTAGAGTCAAAACTCTTTTCCATTATACAAAATTATGTGCTACTTGAGCATCTTTTTTTCTCAATGAAAAACGCTCTTTCCTAAAATCGTCAGGATGTTCAAGGCTATCTTTCGGTGAGCTTAGCTGAATCGCAGTAATGTGTGATTTGAAAAACGATTCCCTGCTTTTCCAATTGGTCACAGTTGGTGGTCGATGCATGCGGCAAACCGCGACATCTGTTTTTTCTTCTGCGGCTCAGAGGGCAGACCACCCGGATGGCACTTTCCTCGGCTTTTTACAAGCCGTTTTTGCCTCTCTAAGAGCCGCGTTTACGGCGCTTCAAAGGCAGCTGGTAGATGGAGAAAACGCCTGAATTGACGGCGAAATGGCGGCGAACAACCGTCTAATTACTGAAACAATATGTTGACTTGTTCGAGAAGTCCAAACTTTGTTGGCGAAGACGAAAGGAATGCGGCGGCTTTTTGCCTAACCTTGGAACACTTAGGCGGATTAGCCAGCCGCCTTCAATGGCCGTCGGCTTCGGAACGAACAGCAGCTGCCGAACCGGCGATGCTGTCATTTCGAAATCATTTCATTTCGATTTCATATCCTGAAAACGGAACTGCATCGAGAGGAAGCATAAAATGTCATTGGATTTGATGGATTGAACATTTGGGCAAAAAAAATCGAAAATCCTCTAGTTGGATCTGACTGTTTTCTATTGTACACACATGGAGTAGAGGTTTTGTACGCTTTCCGATTGACATCCAAGTTGCGCTTCTGCCGCTAAAGGCTTCGATATGACCTTCCGATTTGCTGAGCAGGTTCCAGATGCCCTGATGAAGCCATCACGCGATCCCGAAAAATCGTAAGAAAACGGAGAGAGAGAGAGAGAGAGAGAGAGAGAGAGAGACGCAATCAAATATTCAGCGACCTAGACACTAACGAATTCTAGCAAATCAAATTAAGGGCTGTACTCGGTCAGGGCAGATGTGAATTTTCAAACCTTGTCCACTAAAGTTGTCGCATTTTTCTCAGTTGGTGCAGCTCGAGAGACAGGGTGAGTTATTCAGCAATTCAATCACCTCCAAGGACATCATATTTCTTCTTTTTATGACGTATTAGCTGTTGAATTAAAATTCGCGAAGATCGGTCAAATCGCTCGAGAGTTCTGCATGGAATGCTCAAGGATCATATCCGACAGAAATTCGTTTCTCGAATCTAACTTAGCAACACACATGTTAGGTTAGTGTGCACTGGATGGCATTCCACCTATATAAGGAGTTAGAGTTCCACCGGTGAAAGACAAGGCAGCGTGCAATGAAGGGAAATCGATCGAGCTGCGCCGCGTGATCGATACTGCTCCATCTCATGATGCCGCGCCCTTCAGCTGCGGGACTCTATTCGGGCCCATAGAGGTCGGAGAAATTCCGCCTAAATTCGTCAATTGACCTTGAATATAGGGATCGAGTGACGATTAGAAACTTCAAAACAAGCAGTCGTTGGATTCGTGGATTCAGAAACAGCTGTTGCGTTGTTCCGCAGCGAATCACTAAAATCACGTCGAAGAAGAAATGTATGGACTGCGATCGCATTGGTGTTCAAGGAGGTAAGGATCCCCTCTACGAAACTCGAGAATGCTGGTTAATCGATGTTTATAAATAAAATTTTCTCTTGCCAGAGATTGAGAGTTGGCCGCTGGCAGCCGTCTGCACTGCCGATCAGAGCGGTTTTCTCAAGGAAATGCATGACGCACGAACTCTGGCTGAAAAGGACTCAAAAGAGTTGAGCGAATTCTGCAGTCGGTTCCGACCACTAACCACTCGTTCACTGTGAAGCCTACTTTTCTCGCTGTTGGTCTTCTTGACATGAAACTCTTCGTTGTGATGCTGGTAAAGTCTCTCCCACTGAAACTGTCCCCAAAGCGGTCGGTTTGCGTGTCGCACAGCCGTCGTGAAGGCATTTTCGGACATGTCTCCGAACGGCTGCAAACAGCTGACCTGAATAATAGACAACACTCGTCTATTATTCTTGTTTCTCGATTTACAAATCTGCAAAATGCTTATGCAACCGCAGGTTGACACGCACGCCGACCGCGTGCACGGACAATCTCATTTGGACAAACTTGATGTCTCTCGAATCTGTCCTTAAGATTCTCATAGACAAGAGCCCAATGGAGAGTTCCAAGTCAGAGTTTATTTTTAAGTGGCGATTCTGGAGGTCAGGGCGAACACAGCACCCCTTATGAACAAACATCTAATGTTGGATTGGATTCGCTTTTCTCTCCTGATGCGCCTGATGAAACGCTTCTCATCATAGACTTGCGGAGCGCTTTTAAAGACCGCAATGATGCGTATCACAGGGAACATTTGTCCACCGGAAGACCCCAATATAATGAATATCCCACCCGGATCAGCTGGACAGGTGTAACCATTTTGATGTTCCTTTTTCTCTTCATTGCGATGCTGAAAACAAGCGTTTCACATCAAAGCATTTTCTGTGCTTAATCGCGGATCGATCTGGTGAATCTTGTCTATAGTATATTTTTCATTCAGTGCTCCTTCACTTACGAAGTTCTAACGCTATCCTTGATTCACTGCCGGCTATTTCGACAATCACCCTGGCCACTTTGAATCCCCCTTCTAATTATGTTTCCCTCTTGACGTAGTGAAATGTTGCGATTGCGCCGGTTCTTATGGGCTTCTGTTAATTCGTAGTTCGCACTATACTTTTACATTTCTCAGATTTTTTCGAATATTCAACTTCTCGAATAATTCGGGAATTCGCCTTTTTTAGATATTCGACTTTTCGAATAATTCGAAGTCGACTTTTTCAGTCGAATGATTTTTCTAATCATTCGATTCGGTCAAAGTATAGTTCGCACTAAGACCAATTTCTGTTTTCTCAGCATTTCGTATTAGGAAAACACAATTGTTCACGAAACAAAAAATTTTTGGAAGTATCTTAAGTTCCTTCCGTAGCTCGAAGAAAGCTTGTCGAAGGTGTAAAATGCGATGCAATCATTAGCAAATGTATTTCAACGTGAAAACAATGAATTTGTGTAAATGCAAAAAAACAAAATGCGTTAGCCGGAACCCTTTGTCGCTCCAGAGAAAAAGGGAGTAGTTTGTCTCTACTATACTTCCGTGCAGTTGGGTGGAAAGTAGGTTTGATGAAGCCGCTGCACCGGGGTAGCCCCTTCGTAACTCCATATCAGAGACAGTTCTACAGTGATCATATATACCAGGGCTGTGTGTATTTCGTAAATCGTAAAACTCAATTATGGGGAAACCATCGTAAATCGTAAACAGCAAATAAGAACAATCACTGCTAGTAATATTTTTCAAGCATCTTGCAGTATTTTGACTGCGTTTTTTCGAAAAGTAATAACGAGGTGTTTCAGGTGGTTTTTTCTACCGGAGTTGCAGATTTGTCTGGGAGTATAGAGGGGAAGATGAACAGTTTTGCATATCGTAGTATTTCCTCTTTTAAAAGTACATGTACTTCTAATACTCAGGCCCCTAATTTACATGTACTCCTATTAGAGGTGTACTCCAAATGGAGGCTGTACTTCTAATTCTCAGCCCACATTTTTCGGTGTACTTCTATTAGAGGTGTACTTCTAATAGAGGGTGTATTTTTATTATTCGGGGCGCATTTTTGAATTTCCAGTGGTAGGCTGTTTGCATTTTTGCATCATAGACTTCCAGTGTAAGACCGAAAAACTTTTCTATGTAGGGAAATTTCAGACCGCAACCACAAAAACTTAGCCACTTGGGCTCAACAAAGATGAGGTTTCCACAATCACTGATATCTTATTTTCAAACCCTTTATTCACACCCATCCCGAGACAATATCTCCCAAAAACTGTATAAGATCGGTAACGCTTACGTTAACACAAGCTTCATAAGAAAGAGAGAGACCGATGGGAATCAACTTCTTACAATGGAATCGATCGACTTTCGAGCCCTCCACAGCGATTGAAAAACTTCGATCGCTCTCGAACGACTTGAAAACAGCTCTTTCAGAGGCAACCCACTGTATGTTAAGCCTACCATTGGTGGTTCCTGATTTCCTTGTCGTAGAAACGATTCCTCTACAGAATGATCCATCTTCGTAACGCTAGGGAATCTTGGCTTTTCAATGAACGTAAAGGCAAGGTCCGGTCAAATTTGAACACTACCGAAATTCGTGTTAAATAGATTGGGCTGGCCTAGCTGAACCTCGTCTGAACGTTTCACAAACTCTGAGTCCATACTTCTGGAGAAAACAGCCTCAAAGTCTGGAATAACGGTATTGCCAGAATAACCGATATTTACACTGCAGTTTTGAACGATGCATGGACGATGGCTAAAACATGGACGATGGACACAACTTTCTGACTTTTCTGACACAGCGGTTGATGGTAGTGGCTGTTTTAACTTGAAGGCCGGTTTTTACGCAGTTTTCGCATGTTCCTTGGGAATTTCTCAAAATCGAAATTCTGACCGGACCCTGCCTTTAAAGTCAACGTCTTGGGCCAAAGCAAGTCAACTTTGAATCATTAAAACCCAATCGAATCAGAATTCTTGTATAGTATCCAAATGAACTCCATTCACTTTACGAGATTAACAGCAATATCAAGTTCCAGCTCTAAGTTTTTTCTTTGTCATTTGAAGTTCCTTGAAGTTTCATCGAAAGTTGTCCCATACAAGCACTCTTTGATCGAGAAAGGGGTGGCCGACAGATTTTTTGTGAATACTTGAACCTCACAATATTGAAAAAAACATCTCGTGCAAACTGGCCTCTCAAATGCCACATTCGAGTTGCCAAGCACTTATGAACCCGAGCACCGGAGCAAAAGGAGTGTACTTCAAATAGAGGGTGTACTTTTAATACTCAGCCATCTCTTTTAGGTGTACTTCTATTACAAGTGTACTTCTATTAGAGGAAATACGGTATTTCAGTGTCCAGCGCAAACCTAACATACACAACGTGTCTGCCACCCCAACAGTACCTGCTGGAGACAGTTGATGACTCTTTAACATGCTACCCTAGTTGGAATGCTGCTCAGGTCAACGCGCTAAATTGCCGCGCTTTGTGAAAACCCTCAAAACTTATTTCAAACCCTAATAGAAAGCGTTTGTGCGGATGTCTTCGAGTTTCAATGAATTTCTCGCCTATCATGGCCCTCTAGTTCAGCCTTGGCCTTCACCACGTGGGCGGTGCTTCCGTAATGGGAGGGGCATGCAGGAATTGTGAGGTTGCGGGTCACTCACTGTACACCAGAGCAGTGTGATTGAGTGCTAGCCATCATGTCCACCCAGCTTAGAGGCGCTCGCCCTAATCAGGAACGGAGGAACGCCAGGGAGCGCAATCGAGTTCATCAGGTATGTTGTTTTATTGAAGATTTTTGATTTTCCTGTTTTTATATTTCTATTTTGTGTTGTCAGTCCTTTATTCAGTCTTAGTACAAATATTCCTTTAGGTTAATCATGGATTTGATCTTCTACGAAATCGCGTGCCCAAAGCCGGCATCAACAAGAAACTATCCAAGGCAGACACTTTGCGAGAAGCCGTACGGTACATACAGTACCTCCAGAGTTTATTGCACACCGATGGAGGAATTAACCAGACAGGTGGGCAAATCTATTTGCCGATCTCCTTTTCCATTCTCATTGTTATGAAACCCTGATTGGGCAATGAATTATAATTATCGGAAGGAATTGTTCCAACATTTTCTCTGGAAAGGTATACCTTATATCTCAGAACTAAAGTCTGTTTTCAGTTTTCAAGTATTGGATAAATTGTTGATGTTTTTTGGAGTGAAAATTGAATCAAAAATTGAGTGGTCCTTGATGACAAAAACAAAAATAGCACAAGCAAAAATGAAAGCCCTTTTCTCACCTCGAAATTAGGATAGCTAAGCTAAATTGTAGTGTAACTCTTTGCAGGTGACAGCTCTTCTTGCCAATAGTCCATGCTGAAAAACCGATTGTGAGCGGGAACCTATTGAACAATCTGGGATTACATCGATGGCTTCTCTGAATCTTCGTTTCCAAAATTAACTTTCACCTAACTCCCATTAAAGTGCCCTTTCGTCCATTTCTCAGAAACCCACTGCAGTCAAAGAGTTACCCCAAGAAGGAGTGCAGTAGCCGGCACCCTGCAAACAATATTTTCTTCAACATGGATTAATCTGCTGGTCCGTCTCGAATTCTCAAATGTTCAGTTTCCAGGTCACTCATCGCCTTCATGCTCTGTGAACTCGGCCATGTACGTTCAATCCGAAATGGAATTCGACGTTTACTTCCCCACCTCCGCGGTCTCAACCCACTCTCAACATCCTAGCCCAGTTCATTCTATCTATGGATCACAAACGGTGCCTCAGTCTGGTAATCAAGGTAATATCTCATTCCGATTCTAATTCAAGCCGTTTTCCGTCTTGGAAGAAAAATTTCTCGTGATCCTTATTTCAATATTTTCAGGACGACCATTCCCATGAGATGATCTGACTTCTAATCCTCTTTTGACGATCTCCGCAATCCTTCACCTTCCGCTCTTGTCCTTAATCACGGGTCCTGTACATATAGTATAATAAAGTAGAATAAATAATTATCATTCGAATGTGTTCATTTGTGTTTAAGGAAGATATTTTGGCGTCTTGGGATGCAGATGTGCATCTTGCTAGACAAGCAAACGTTTTCGGGTGTCCTTGATCCCCGATCCAGGGCTGCTGCGAAACGTGTGCAGGTGCAAAATGATCGTTTCCAGTTCATTTCGTGGCATCAAGCATGATTAATGTTAAGGCAAACTGACATCTCCAACTAAGCCATTGTGCTTGCAAGTTATAGCTCTTGTCGAATACTTGCTCGTTTGGAAACTTCGTATATATGTACGTGAATATTTGCTTAACCCTTATAGGGTTGCTTATAACTCCTTGGAAGGTTTTGCAAAAAGATGTGTAGAAAGTCGTACCTGTATGGCATAATATAAATAATCCGTGCTCAAAATATCCTGAATGCCTCGAAGGTTTGCAAAAAGGGCAATTTCAGACTTGCGAGGAGAAAAAGGACATCCAAAAAGCAGTCTTTAGAGTTTCTTAGAAAAACCTAGCCTAAGTACCCAAAAAGCAGTCATCAGGGTTTCCAGAAAAAATCGGATTTGGCTCGAAACTTTTTTTAAGGAGTTCTTATGGGTGCCCATTACAAATCTGAGGTACAACTACCGATTTTTTAATATTTGGTCTGGTCTGGTTCGACGCTCCCCCTGGGGAAACTTCGCTGGCCAAGTGCGAGTTTTGGCAATTTTCGAAGTTATTGATTTGCCTCAACTCAACTCTGTGAGGGTTATTTGGACTATTCAACACAAATATGCTGCCCGTTTATCGATTTTTCATGGATGACGGTATATAATGAATGGTGTGTATACGGTACTTCGGTCCAAGTCTCAGATTCGGCTCAAATTTCCTCTGGATGATTTGCTTCGAGCGCCGATTATGAATTTGAGCTTCGATTCTTGATTTTCGAAATATTCAAGGGTAGCATACACGCTCGCAAAAGTTGTTGAACTAGCGACTTTGATGGGGTCATACGACTCTCATTGAAAAGCTCATGCCGTTGTAAGATCTAAAAACGACTCAAAATGGCCGTATTACAGCCTTGTTTAGCCATCAAAACATGCAGCCTCCACCGATGTTTTTTACAGCTTCCGCCCCTTATTCAAAACTCATTCAAATCGATTGGTTACAGATAGTTTTTTTTGATAGCTCTTGATGCTTTCTCGGCTGGATGTCGGTCTACCGCCCAGCTTACGATCAGCTCTGTGCTGAGTTCTTTGATTCGCTGGACAACGGTTTGTACCCTGAGTCTGGACTCGTACGACTCCTTTGTGATGTTATTGCTCGGTACTTCACTCCTTTACACGGCCATCACTGCGACTCTCTCCTACTTATAGCTATTATGTAACTATGCAATTCGTTAACCAATTCCTAAGAATGAGAGAAGGATGACTTGTGGCAGGCATCAAATAGTACATGACTAGATCATAAGTGGTTAGATGAATCTAGAGCGACGTAGCCAAACTCGCGGCAGGAATTAATCACCACGCCGTACAATATTTCTATTACAAGCTCGAACTCGCTGCTTCATGCGTGAACTACACAGTGAGTCTCAGGCTTGCTGCTTCAGCGATGGAGCAGCAAACTTTAAGCCTCTGGGGAGTGTCATCGAGCTTAAAAGCAGCTCCAAACCTGAAGAAACGAGCTATAACATGCATTTCACATGCGCATGTAGTTCAGTTACATGAAATATAAATGTATGCTTTCGTTTTTTTGAGTGAACCTGCCAAGAGGGAGAAGTGTGCCAAGAATCCACCAATTCACACTGCCGCTCACGATGACGCGATAATTCCAATTAGCGCTTATTCATTCCACATTTTTCACTCAGATTGAGACCCAAAAGCGTGGCCTGCAGAACACTGCATACGCACAGCCAAATTGCAAGTCTTCCCGTTATCAGCCAATCAACAAAAAACGTTAAAAACCGCCCTATAAACGTTTATGCGCCATCACAACATTTGTCGATGATGAAGTTGATGTAAAGCCATTGGTATACTTCGTTGTCGCTGCAGCGACAGGTTTAACTATCACTCTTCGTGCCGGGACCAGCACCGCCGCAATGGCAGAGGCCGTCGCGCGAAATGTTTGCGTGTGCCTTTCGCGGCGATGGGTGGCTGAGTGGTGTTATAGTTTTGAGTGACGTAGCCCTAGTATACCTCGTCGCCGTGCCCAGCACAGCGACGGGCTGTCGCCAGGTGCCGTTTACTTCCAGGAAAGGCTTGCATTCTGTTTCCCCTTCAACTTTGACGATATTCCCAAAGGGCTAGTGGTAGCCAGTGATCAATTACGTTAGTAATCTCTCAATTACCATTTTATAGGCCACTTCCACCAATTCTAGGCATATTTTCAAGTCTTTTAGTACACTTCGCATATTTTTTACGTGAGCACAGTTTCCGCCATGCCTAACTCGTTTCTACATAGGTATGAAGATCATTAAATTTGAAGAACCATACCGAGTCAGAACCTTTTTTTTTCTGAAACGAAAATGTATGGCGTTTTTGTGATTCATTCAATATGTAGTGCCTTTATTCCATCAAAAAAGTTTTCCCCATACAATTTCGTTCAGGAAAGCAATATGAGGAACCAAATCGGCATCTTCATGGATCTGTAGATGCGCTTATACAGAAATGCTGGTGCTCCAAAACGCGTGGAGTTTTATGCAGCAGCCGTGTACCCGGCGACTGGCTGTCGTTGAAGTATATCAATGCCCTTAGGGACGGGACATTTTTTGGAGTGTCGATATATGTACCCCTTCATTGATCAGGACGAAATTTTGTTCCCAGCACGATTCCCCGAAGTTTAAGGAATCAACTGTGTACCGGAAGTCTGTTTCGATAAGGACAGTAGTGTGTGTATTTTGCAAAATCTCAGACTCATTTCACTTTTTCATCGAAAAGGTTAAGCTTTAGGGGGAACCATAATTACTGTTACGTTTTGTATTATTCTCAACAAAGTTTTCCACCGTCTATATGTAGTTGTGGTCATTATAAAGTGATTTGGCCTTCTCGGAAGAACCATATCAAAGGCTTCTGTGACAGTTTCCAATGATATCAGAGTTGGCCTGATCCTGAACTTTTATGATTGTTGGTTTTACAACCCAATTTTTTTGGATGCTACTCCCTGCGATTTTTCCGTCCTCGCTCCCTCAAACTAATTTCGATAGCGTTTGAACCCGAGTTGGAACGATATTACTCATTACACTAGGATGGTTCTTAATGACAAACCTAAAGAAACAAGAACCTTCGACTTTGGAAGCGCTGGTTCTTGGACCCCTAGGAGCACTGTCATCCAGTCTTTCTGCCTCTAAGCGAGAGAGAGACGTCTCCATGGGAACGACCTCGGACAAATAGGTACTGAGCGATCCCTTAAGAGATGATTTAGCACCATGCCGACAAGCTTTTCAACCCAAACCAAGCGATCGGTTCCCGCACATTCCACCAACAGTGCTCTCAGGTTCATGAGCAATTACAACGGAACGGTGACCAAACAGAGAAACTCAATCCTGATTGGATCTACACGCGAACATCTGTATGGATTCGCACGCACGGCTGGTGCACAGCCTGTACAGAAATTGCTGCAGCTCGTGGGGGGGGGGAGAAATTGCTTTCTGGAGGTCAGCAGAGCGACATAACTCCGCTAACTTCATTGCGGTGGTCTCTCAGAGTTTGGGACTTGATGAGTCAATTAGAGTACGCGTTTCGGTAGTGGTTTACAACTTGAACGTCGTCAGAGATTGCATCTCTACCGCTGTGAAAAGTGGCGCCGCACTCATAAATCATATCATTACCCACCCCTGGAAGGTCCACCGGTCTTGCTCGTCCTATGCTAATCTTGTTAATGAAAACATAGGAAATCATTTACAGGAGGATATTTTTTGACGATAGTGAGCAGAAAAACAATTGTTTCCAAATGTTAAAGCTAAAAAGGCAAATCTACAGAAATTTCCAATCTTTCACAACTTCGCGAATAACACAACTTTGAAGGTCTCAGATTTCCCTACAACATATAGTTCAGAAGTAAATATATGAGAAGAGTTTACACACAGTCGACGCGGACTTCATCATTTCCTCACCTTCCCCTTCAGATGCTGGAGTCAAGGATTTTTTGAGTTTTAGAATTCACTGCTGAGAATTTTAACTCAGTCCAAAAAGCATCTACTCGACTGTTAATTCCATGTAGAGTTCATCCGAGGCTCATGTCGCAATGAGATCTTTATTAGGTGCGAATTGTCGCCTCAGAAAAATGAAAACATGTTACATGTAATATAAAGTGTAAGATACTTGAGACATTCAAGTATATTACCTTTATATCACATGTAACCTACACTTATATTACATGTAACTTACACTTATATGACATGTAACATACACTTACTCAGACAATGGGGTGGACCGACTGCGGGCGAAAAATCGCGTTTCGTACCGACCGCGTGTCACTATCGTACTGACCGCGGGCAAATTGCGTTTCAAACGTCGCCCATCCCGCTGTCGGTACGCAACTTGTCCGCCGTCGGTCCACCCCATTGTCTGAGTATATTTCATGTAACTTAATTAGAGCTGCAAGTTGAAGCTCGATGCTTTAAGGGTTGGAGCTGCAAGTTCCAGGTAAAGGCTTCAGGTACGAATCAGCAAGCTTTGAGCTCTCTTGGACATTCCAAGAGTTTAAAGCTTGCTGCTTCATGACTGAAGCAGCAAGCCTGGATCCCACAGCTTCATACAAGAAGCAGTGGAAAAACCTAAACAGGCAGCAGCGACTGTTTATCCACACGTATTCCATCACACTGTTTCGCCAGTAGAGGTGTTCTACGAGTTTTATCATGTATCAGCGTACCAAATTCATGCGTATTCAGCTTGATAAACGAAGTGGATGAACGGTCGCTGCTGCCTGTTTAGGAGGCCCCGAAGCAGTGGGCTTCAGGCTACTTCAACAATATTGCATGTCGCTCCCTCTAACCCTCCCCACGATTAAAACGAAACATGATGAGCGAGAGATCAACGACTCGGCCGAGGCGAGTGACCACCCTTTCGAATTTGAATCCCATTGGCCTGCGCTCATCGGTAAGGTATGAGGCGGCCCGTATGCTGTGCAGGTTTGCAGAAGGTGTTCAGCATTGGCCCTCAATTTCTGGGGATTATTGAATTATGTTACACTTATACTACATGTAATTTACTTCAGTAGAGATAATTCACATGTAGCTTACATTGACGGAGATGTATTACAAGTATATTGTAATCGTTTCTTATGTTACAAGTGTTATGTTTTCACCATCGAAAACATATTACTTGCGACATTTGGCCTGCGAGCGAGGGACCGATATATTACATGTAACATACATCGGTCGAGATAATTTGCAAGTAATATACATTGGTCAATTTATATTAGAGATATATTAGTTCAGGCCTTTTATATTACATGTAATATGTTTTCATTTTTCTTAGATGCTCAGAAAAATGAAAACATATTACATGTAATATAAAACGCCTGAAATAATATATTTCTAATATAAATTGACCAATGTATATTACTTGCAAATTATCTCGACCGATGTATGTTACATGTAATATATCGGTCCCTCGCTCGCAGGCCAAATGTCGCAAGTAATATGTTTTCGATGGTGAAAACATAACACTTGTAACATAAGAGACGATTACAATATACTTGTAATACATCTCCGTCAATGTAAGCTACATGTGAATTACCTCTACTGAAGTAAATTACATGTAGTATAAGTGTAACATGATTCAATCATCCCCAGAAATTGAGGGCCAATGCTGAACACCTTCTGCAAACCTGCACAGCATACGGGCCGCCTCATACCTTACCGATGAGCGCAGGCCAATGGGATTGAAATTCGAGAGGGTGGTCACTCGCCTCGGCCGAGTCGTTGATCTCTCACTCCTCATGATTCGCTTTAATCATGAGGGGGGATTAGAGGGGGCGACAAGCAATATTTGAGGCAAGCTTAAGCCCACTGCCTCGTGTATGAAGCTGTGGGATCCAAGCTTGCTGCTCAAGTCATGAAGCAGCGAACTTTAAGCTCCTGGGATGTCCAAGAGAGCTTGAAGCTTGCTGATTCGTACCTGAAGCAGTAGCCTGAAACTTGCAGCTCCAATCCTTGAAGCATCGAGCTTCAACTTGCGGCTCTAATTAAGTTACACGAAATACAAGTGTGTGTTGCATGTAATATAAGTTTAGGTTACATGCGATATAAATGTAATATACTTGAATGTATCAAGTATCTTACACTTTATATTACATGTAACATGTTTTCATTTTTTTGAGATGGGATCACCCCGCTCATGTCATATAACAGTTGTCCTGCGTTCGTTTCTGTAGAGGGACAGTTGCCGAATTCCATTTATTTCATCGCGAAAGCTTCTAACAGCCAAGCGTGTGCGTGGGCCCATCATACTTTGAAGAGTCTTCGGTGTAAGAAGCAGAAAACGAATCCTTTCATCTAAGAACTTTGAAACGCAAAACCACTTTCCACGTTAGGTTTGACGCTTTGTCCGCAGTCTACCGAACAGGCACTTAAATATTTCGAAGGTTTCTTTGTACAGTTTCCCTTCGGCTTTTTGAGACTTTTTTCTTCTCCCTACTAACCTCTTCTTCGTGGTCTTCTCTACACAAAAACATTGAAAACTATTTTTTATCGTGAATCCTGTCTTTAATTTGTGGTGGCACCGCGATCCCGCTATTGTTTTCCATAGTTCGAGAACTGTAACTACACTCGAAATTAATGTTGGAGTATGTGACAGGTAGGGATTGCGATAACATATTGGAGGTTCATAAACTTCCGAATAGCCTGACCGAGGACAAAAACAGTTTCCTAGAAAAACAAGTTGTGACCGAAGACGTCTGGGAGCTACTGCATAGACAGCAATTTTTAGTCAGCAATATTACTTTTGACTGCGAAAAAGGGAAACGAAGAGCAGCCAAGAGAGGAAGAACTTGAAACTCTTCTCAAAAGACGTCGAGCAATGGAAATATCGTTTTTACTAAATCGATAACTCAGGACCGCGATTCCCAAGCTACGGGACCTGCGCATTTGAAAATTTTTCGGCCACGAAAGGCAATTTTCTAAATTTGCTTTAAGGCAGTGGTCGCGATAGAATATGCTTGTCTTCTTTCCATTTCTAAACCCTATTCTGGGTTTAGAGTAGTAGAACCTACATGAAAAAATCGCGAAAAAGCGCTGTTCCGGGCCAAATTTGAATCCTGAACTTTTTTGTCTTCTGATGGTGGACGAGCCTACTCCACATCATCGGCATCGATGATCTCTAATATAAAGAACATCAGCTGGTTTGAAATTGGAATTCAATCAATGAACATTAACCTTCGGACTGTCGTGCTCGACTATTTATGTACTCATCTAGTCAAAAACATTGACCGAAGTGCTTGGTTTCATTGTTCCAAATGTTTTTATTAGGTAAATCTGCGTGTATCTGTTCCTCTGCGGCGGCAAGCATGAACGCTGCGAGGAAGGTCAGGGAGCCGCTCTGCGTCCTATGTGCGCAGCGTCGAGCCACGGGACGGCACCGAAGTGCATGGCGTATATTGGTGTGTCGCGGACGTAAATGCACCTTCTACAGCTAACTCCACTCCAAGAGGCACTTTTTTCTCACCCCAGTCGCTTTCTGATATCTTTGCGTCATCCAGTGCATCTCAATAATTGTAAACAGGCACGGCTAGGATGACAGAGAATGCGCGCGTAGAGTTTGCAGTGGAGAGCTCATTTACGTCCGCGATGCACCAACATACGCCATGCACTCCAAGGTCATTCCGTGGCTCGACGCTGCGCGCATAGGATGCGGAGCGGCTCCCTGACCTTGTTCGCAGCGTTCATGCATGCCGCCCCTGAATGTCTATGATTTTTGACTGCTCGACATGAGACTGCTACCTTTTTGGGCGGCGCTGTGCACATGTGCACGAACTGGCATCTTTGGGGCCTAGAAACTCTAATTCTAGCCCGTTTTTCACCGCGCTACCTTCATACTTTTTCAGCTGTTTTTGTTCTAAGCTGATTTTTGTAGTTTTTTCGATAACGTCTTCATCGTGACCACTGCCTTTAAGTTGACGCTCGCACAGCTACGATTGCGATCTCGCAAGTGTACAGACAATGTAATATCTCAAGATGCTTCTCTCGCTTCAATGTGAATAGAATAAAGGAAGACGAAGAGTAAAACTACGCTCATGTAATTTTCAAGTTTTGCTTTAGGGCTTCCTCCCACTCTCGCAGCTTCAAGTGTTCCCCTTCATTCTGATTAACTTCCTCAACCACTTTTTTCACTATTAATTTTTTTTTGCAAAAAAAAATTATTCTTAAAGACAGAAGCAGGGCGAGAATGCGACTTAGAACAGCCACTCTCGAGGCGGCTGACTGTCAACAACAAACTTATGCTAATCCAAGTGGCTGTGAATGACGGACAATAACCCTGGCAGTAATCTGACACATCGTCATTGAATAAAGACTGACGTGCGGCTCGTGCTAAGTCCGTAATTTGCATATGAAACAAAGGCAAGGACACACCGCCGCAAAAGGCGCGCCAAACTTTCGCTGAAGAGAAGAGAGGATCAGCAGCGACTTGGTCAGGGACAGCCGCACACTTCATTAGACCCTGTTGGAGAGTAATGCAGCCATTGAAGGCATCTTCCGCGCAGAAAACCATACTCTTATTTCATGTTTTTGTGTAGTCTGACCTCTCTAATGAACGAAAGCGTCGAAAGGGCCCATGAAAAGCCTTCATTTGAAGTAAGTCTCAACACACTGTTAAATTTATTCAAAATATCGCGTTTGAATCGTTTTCAAAGTTTTCTGCATGTGGAGACCCCCTCACTGTCATTTTCAAAGTTTTCCTGCTCTGGAGTTTGTGGCGTAACTGTTTTTCATGTTGTTTGACGGTCGCTTCAACATTCTATGGAAAACTGGTAGATGACTGGTGAGAACTGGTGGCAGATCCTCATCTTTAACCCCTTCCAACCTTATACCCTTGCGTTTTTGAAGCGCCGAAGTTTACCGGTGTGGTCTATTGAGCTCATTTATGAGATTTAGCCTAAAAATGGGAAGTGGTTTCCAGCTCAAATGATGACTCTAAGTATCACGACTCCTGCAATAAACCAGAATCATGATCCAGCTGAACCTTTTTCAGAAGGGTGTTAGAAATCGGAATAGCGGAAATCGAGCGGTAACGTTTTCACACAAATTCAGCGACCTTTCTCGAAAACTCTTTTGAAATTCAAAAAACAGTTAGAAATTCTGGAAAAGAGAACTGCTCCTCAGTATGTTGTCGCCAGAGCCTGAAGTTAAACGTCAAAACTCTTCTTTCGGTGCCCTAAATTTCTAACAGCTATTCTTGTGATACAACGGACAGTGACAAGGGGTGGTAGTGTTTATGAAGGTTCAATCGTCAAACTAAATTTTTCTGAAAACTTATCGGGCTTTCATATTTTGCCTGATGAGAGGAAATCCGTTGAATGTGCTAAAGCCATATCAGCCTAACTGAGCACGTCGACGCCTAGGTCAGTGAGGATGGCAGATGTCAGGTGAAAGGTATCCTGGAAATTCCAGGAGTTCCACTTAGCTGCTGCTCAAGCATGTCGGATAGCGTTACGATTTATGAGTTTGGCAAACATTACGGTGCACGTCACAATTGCAGCTCTCTCGTTAACGAGGTTACATAAGAGGCTGGAGCAGATTGGATGACGAAGTGGACCGAGGACAGAAAGTAGCCAACATATGTGACTTGTTCGACTCGTCCTTAACTGCCTGTACAATTGGGATGCGCGATTGCGGTGTCCTTACGTTTCCTCTTGCGCAAAGGCTTGCGCGCTCCACAATTACAGTTCTTTTGATTGCGGTTTCTTAGAGATCAGCCTGCCACCCGCTGTGCTAAAGTTAAATGCACCAGCACGTCCTCACACTAATTGATGGCGATAAGTCAGACGGCAATGTGGGGGAGGAACATTTTGGAGGAGATGAGCATTGCGGAATCCGACCAGCTGCACTTCGTGAACAACATTTTGCGCTTGTTGATGGTCTCAGCAGGAGGCTACCCGTTTCAGACCTGAATTACCCCCATTCAGTCATCTGGCATGTTTTCCCAAACTAGATTTCTACTGAACTCAACTTGGACATGTGAAAATGGGACAGGAAAAAATAGTTTCTCAAAACGAACGCAGGATAACTACCATTTTGCTTTTCTCAAAACTATCACCACAGTTCCTCAGTACAATGAGAGATGCCGTCCTTCATAGCTGTTTACACTAAACTCAGGAATAAGACGGCTCCCGAGTGTTAGTGTTGGCGAAATCGTCCAGTGGAATCAAACTGAGCCCCAAAATAAAGTAGCTTTCACCTGCGGAAACTATGACAAACGGGGGAAAACGCCTCGGAGACGAGATGCCCGGGAAGACAAAAATACCTTCGTGAACCAAAATGCGCTCGCTTGTGGCGTGAAAATTATGGGATCCCACCAGTTTGTTATGTGACAAGTTCACGTTTCAGTTTAGGAGAAAATTTGTAAGAAGGGGAAGATTTGGACCTCCAGAGACCAACGAGTGTGACAGTGCATACCAGTTTATCGATTTTTGATCGACTTTCGGTTCTAATGTCAAAAATGGCCTTGTTGTTTTTGAAAACGTTTTATTCAGTTGCAAAACATACATGCAACCGATTTAAGCGAAACAAAGAAAACTCTCCATAAGAAGACTAATGTCGGCTTTTTTCTTAATGATGATTTCTGAAGAAAAATGTACACTCAATCTGATGTATCTTATCACTTCCTTGTTTCATTAACCCATTTGTGATTGACCAACAAGCTATTGTTATTATTATCACTATTATTTAGCCTATACACAATTCAATGGTCCCTGAACTGGACCGGCAATGAGGGATCAAAACAAGGGAAAGAGTGGGATTTCAAATACATACACCAAACATGTTTCAAATTTTGAGGTAAAATTCGAAGAAGGTTAGAATTTCGAAGTACATGTTAATGAAACCTATTGAACAGAGGAAGGAGTGAACGTTGTGGTGAACAATTCTTCATTTTTGAAGAGTACCAATTTTTCCACATTATATTTGCGCATAGGTAGAGTGAAGATGAGAAATTGGCCAGAATGTCTTGAGGTAGGGGATAAGGCAGCAATGAGATTGTTCCGAAGAACATTTTGATGGAAGACGGTTGTGTGGTTTCATGAAATAGGAAGGCATGAGACGCCAAGAATCTTAAAAAAATTGGCTCCACTGGAAACACTTTGGATCCAGCCGAAAAGTTTTCGAATAAATACTACATCAATTCAAAGTATAAGTTTTGCAGCAACCTTTCGAGTTTTCAGATTTTGGTAGAGTAAGTTGAATGTATGCGTTTTGTTCCGAAACTCGTTTAGGAGTGGGTATCCATATTGTTGGAGTGAGGCTCTTCTGTTACAACGCAGCTAACGACATCTAAACTGGGAGAGGATTCCCTCTTCTCGAAACTAATATTTGCAGTTGTTTGAGTATTTAGCCTCTCACCTTTGCCTATGAGCTCTCCAACAATTTCGTGCCATTGAATCTTGTTCTTGTCCTAAGATGCGTTGGCTTATTTTTCTCAAGATATTTTGGATTTCAAAAGCACTGGTTATAGACCATTCTTTCATTTTTATGATGGAATTTTTCTTTCGTATTAAGCGAGTTACCGCACACGGGAGCCCCATTGATGAATGTTTTGTCCCAACAGTATCTCCATCCCTCTGCATGTCCACCTCAACGAGCAGCATCAGTATAAGACGGGTTCCTCGCGGTCAAGACCTGACGGAAGTCGGGTCGGCTTAATAGGTTTTCGAATGAAGAATGGCTGAACGAACACGTCGACCATATGCGAAGCGTATTTGTGTGTGGGTGGGTGAATGTTGGTGCATTTGTCTCGTCGATAATGTCCACCCGTTTTCGTCCAGAACAATGTAAGGTCAACGGCGTTCCGATCACTGCGGTAACCGGCAATTTTAGTTGGACGCCTCGAAAATGGAGCCGTCTAGACTTCAGCATAGGGACCTCAATTGTAGGATCTGAGGACGCCAAGCTCAGATGACCTGACTCCTTGGAAAGCGGTAGCGTATGTTGCCGATTGCGCAACACGACTGCATAGCATGGACTAAAGGCGAACCGCTCATGCTTCGACGCGCCGCTAATGATGAGCACTTGATCATGATGGGCGTCTTAGAGTTAAAGTCGAGCAAAACCGACTAGTGATACTCTATGGGGAATGAAGAATTGCAAGTCGGAAAATCGCAAGATTGCATCAACTATACAGGCTTCCGAGAGCGCGTTGACAACAAATCTTGGTAGAATTTTTTTGGCCGATTAGATGCAAAATTTGGAAGAAAACCAACATGAAAGAATTATGGAATATTGATACTATTTACCTCATTTTCCCCGAAAACAACCTATTTTCCAAGTACAGCTTTCGTAGTACGAAAAAAGCTGGCGTTAGTGCACCATTTCAATACCCAAGGTGGTTTTTATTCCATTTTGCTCCCAAATTCACTGAGTTTACTCTTCTCGGTGTTCTCAGTAGCGCTGTAGTTTAGTTGTGTCCCAGATATAATTCATCCGGATGAAGTTGTGCCTCAGATATATTTCAGCCGGATGAAGCGCACAACTCCGGAAACATTGAAAACCGAAAATCTGCGGCACAATAGATGTTTTGCTCTCTTTCATCTAAGTGCTCTTTTTTCAGACTTTTCGTCCTATAGCTCTAACACGATTTTGTATTTTTCAGTGTTTCGGTAATTGTAGCCATGAGAATCACTACAAAAGAAGTTATAGCCTCTCACACATTGTAAATTTGAACGTTCGAAAATTCGTGAACGAGTTCCCTCGTTAAAGGCATCGTACGCGCAGAAAACCATATAGCATTTTTTCATGTTTTTGTGTAGCTTGGCCTCTCTAGTGAAGGAAAATGTCGAAGGGGCCCATGAAAAACCTTCATTTGTAAAGAAAAGTCAATAGGAACACAGTGTAAATACGAATTTGAATTTCGCGCCAAAATCCTTTTTGAGGTTATTCTGCTTCTGGAGGCCTCGTCGCTGTCATTTTCGGAGTTTTTCTGCATGTGGAGTTCGTGCCGTAACTACTTTTCATGTTGTCTTACGGTCGCACCAAAATTCTAGGAAAAAGTGCTAGATGACCGGTGAGAATTGGTGGCGGATCTTCATCATTGACGCCTTCCAACCTCATTGCCCAACGTTTTTGACGCGCCAAAGTTTACCAGTGTGGTCTACCGGGCTCAATCATAAAATTGAGCTTGAAAAATGAAAAATGATTTCCAGCGCGAACGACGCCTTTAACCCTCGTCGTTCGCAGCCATCGCACCAGAGTCGATCATACTGTAATGTAAGAGCGATAGCAAATGAAAGAACGTAGATTTTGATCAAAATGTGTGACGCGTCTCGTCCCTATTGAGACCGAAAACCCAGAAGTGGGCGGAGCGAGTGGTTGCTGATTTGGGGGGGAGGGAATGGGTGTTCGATTTTTCTCGCTTATTTCGAAGAGCCGGGATTTCGTGTTTGGCAGGGTTGCTACCTACAGCGGGCGGACCATAATGTCAAATTTCACCCACGAGCTTAAACTGGGCCTTTAACACGTCTGGTCGATTTGCGGCAGCGAATCTCAGAACTGAAGATTGCAGTGCCGAAGAGGGTTCGTGGCGACTTTGCGGCAGTCACGAGATTCGCAGTATGCCTGCGGCTGGCTCGGGCCATACAACTGTTGTCCTGTAATTTGCGCAGCGCCTCTCTATGAGTTCAACTAAAACATCAATAGTCCAACCCTGTTACTAACTAGAAATGTTTGAACGCAGTAATCTCTAGGTTACCACTCTGTGTTTTCTCTGTTGCAGTTCATAGAGTTCGCACAATCATTTTAGTCTGAATAGTGGACGGGGCTGCGACGGTAGGTCACCCCGCACGAATCGATATCCCATTCTCCAGTGAGGCCGCCAACCCCGCACGGCCAGCCGCCTGATCCATGCGTCGTACTAGAACGAAAACGGAAACCATATGTATGCACATATACGTACTTCTATTTTTCAGGCCTCCTTTTTCGGCGTACTTCCAAGAGAAGTGTACCTCGAAAAAAGGCTGTTCTCTAATTCTCAGTCCTGTTGTCTAGTTTTCACACAATGAGCTACTTTCCTCCCAGGAAAAGTATAGCCCGATTAGAAATTCGACCAAAAACAGTACTAATAATTTAGCTTCCTTTTTTCACGTCGTGTTAAAAACATCAAGATACCCTCAGAGAAGGATTTTGAGACATACATAATACATACATATACCCGCACTAATTTTTTTCAAAAAAGTCGCGACTTTCGAGACTTTTCCTCATTATATTTGAAAGAGGATCAGAAAATAAAGTTGTAGTCCACGTCGCAGGTCGATTGGTCCCGTTTGAGCTGAGAACGGGACGTCGGTAGTGTTTTCGTTCACTCGATTTTTCTGTTAACACTATATGATTTGTTTGCAGGTCAAAAAAGGTGTATGCTCAAAATGAAGAGCTCTGGATGCTGATTCCAAATATGCCTCTCGCTCCCCGAACGGGTCACTATGAGCCGAGTTATGACGAAAAGTCGCCAATTCGCGACTTTTTTGAGTAAATTAGTGTGGGTATTGTAGAAGAAATCCGCAACTCTCGAAAGTGGCGTTTTGCCTCCAAAATCTTCCCCGGCTGGGATATTTGAGCAAATTAAGCCGAAAACTTCGAAAATTTTACAAATAAACCTCAGATTTGTGATCAGCGCCTCAAATAACTTACCTGGGAAAATTTTATGTCAAATCTGGAACATTTTTCTGAAGCGCTGTCAGTACCCTAATTGATATTATCGAAACCTCAACCGAAAATTCCTAAACGTTCAAAACGCTTTCAGTCTGCTGAAGGTTCGGGAAATGTGCTTTTACCCAAACTTTCCCAGGGAGGTTGCTTTGGGCTCTGAACACGATTATGAGGTCCGCTTCTAGATTTTCGAAAGTTCTCAGGGCGTTTTGGAGGGTACAAAAAGAACAAAAAACGACTATTCTCGGAAATAGCGGCTCGGGACGGGGTACTGCGCATTTTTACTATAGATGCCCAAGAGATACATACTAGCAATACAATCCGTTTCTGCAGATCCGACTTACGCTTTGTATGCTTCCCTCTTAGGTCGAGTGGCGGGAAACTATTGCTTCAACCTAATAATTCCGGTAAAGTTGGATGAAAACCTTCCCAGACCCCTGATAGATAGGAAATGTTGGAGAAATGTGCTGTATGTGTAAATGCAGTCAGTGCGTACTGCTGCTTTCCTACCTTGTCCAGCTCCAATGTGACGGAGGGAGGTGTTGATTGAGTGTTTGCACTGAGTATAGCCTCGGAATGACCGAAAATCGACGAACAGTCAACATTCTGTCGCATTAGTTATGTAACAGCAGATGGTGGCAATACATCGATGATTTAATCACCTCCTCGTGAGCAATCTGCAGAATTCCTGAGTCTCCCGGAAGCATCCCTGAGACGGGAACGGTCAAATGTGAAACTGTGAGGAAATAGAGCTGTACCTCCGCGTGTTGTCTCATCAATTCTTCGTGTGCATTGACCTCAGTTGTTTTGATAGATCGATCCTCGCGCTCCAATCACCCAATGATCGCTTGCAATTATGAGTTGTATGGTCGCATTGTTCAGCTGACCAGCGATGTGAACTGATTTTATTCTCACTCTCACACTACCGTATGACAGAGTAGAGTAAATTCCTGAACAAAAAGCCAGAATGGCCTTTGGATAGTGATAAATGACAATAACATTTCTCAGCGAGCATCGTCGCAGAAATGCCAAATTCGTGGCCCGAAAAGTCGTCTGTTTATCCTAAGACATCGCTCTTTGGCGATCCGTTTGACGCCTGGAACTCTCCAAGGCACAATCTGTTCCACCCGAAACACCTAGCGTTTGCCCCGAGGCAAGCACAAACATCAGCGGTCTGGCGGAACACAACTACGAGTGTTTGAGCAGAGAGATCAAATGTCCTGTGAATTCAGTAAACCCCGTTGTCTGAGAAGGAGAGAACCAGAAGCATCTTAAGATTCTCAGTGTCTGAAACTTCCATCACAGTGTCAAACTTTCAGAACTTTCTAAAGCAGTTGTAAACCGCCCTGTGTTTGGTGCTGCACATTCTTAACACCTTAATAACGAAAAGCTGCATGCCGGCTGAATGTCCACCCTCAAGGTCTATATTAATCATTCCTTTTTCGTTACTTTGATTTAACAACCCAAGACCCCATTGGCCTTCTTCAACAAAAACTAGCTGTATGTCGCAAAAGTATGCATCCTTAGGCGATTGGCAAACCACGAATGGGAATGATGAACGCAAACCATGGACTACGGTTGGGTTTCTCTTCTAAAATCGTGCGCTATTTTCGCCATGAATCCCATCCCACATCTGAACAACTATAAAATACTGAAAATGGGGTTTATCAACAGAGTGATAACCCCTAGTTAAGGTATTGCTGTAAATGATCAAGCTTCATTCGAAATTCTCAACTTCTTTTTGGGTGGTATTTTCGAATAACACACTCATTAGTCACCTTGTATTTTCCTTCTATAATTACCGCCGAGCACAGGCCTACAAAATCATTTTGCGCCACAAAAAATATCTGAGCTGTTCACTGTGAGGAGTTTTCATTGAGAAATGTTTGTTTTCGATCGATTGCTTGAACTAATTGCTTTATTTCCACGCTCTGCTGTATCGGTATCATCAAAAGACTCTTGAAATGCTCACAAAAGTATAATGCAGCAACTTTCTAGTGACTGATGGCGACACTTTTAGTGCAAAAAACAAAGGCGCTTTCTGCACACTCTCACAAGCAGTACCTTGTTCGGATGAAGGAATGATTGACTGCGAAATTCTTGGTTTCTGAGAAACCAGTTAGGCTCTGCCTAATAAGAGAAGGATTCCGCTCCTCTATACTACCTCAGGAATTCCCGGTTGTCAGCTGGAGCCCACAACTCCTTGCTGTTGTGACGTGGAAGGCAAAATAGTCTGCCGTTGTTACCTCGAAGCCATTTTTCGTCACTTTTTGCACTTTCCGATGTGACCTAAGTGTGACGCGCCATATTTCGCAAGATTTTACCCGTATTGATGTTGTGAGACGGCGACGAGCCAATCGTAGGCGTGACAGACGGCGAGAGCCAGGCAGAGTCAGGCAGATCGTGAGAGAGCGCATACAGTCAGACCTCGATCCCGCACTTCGTCATCGTCCAGATCGTCATTTCGATTTTTTCTCAACAGATTCGATTCCGAATCTGTTGTTGCTAGAATCTGTTTTGTTTCTAATTGTATTTGTCCGCTGATTCGTGTTGAGAACATCCAATTACCCACAAGGAACGATTTTGAAACACATCTTTCGAAGAAATCCGCAAATCTCAAAATCCAGCGTTCTTCATTTTTTTGCGTTCAGGGTTATTCGAAGTTGAAGGAAGCACTTGCTCATCGTCCATCTCGTCATTTGGGTTTTTTCTACATCGTCATTTGGGTTTTTTCTACATTTCTTTTTTTCGTCGATTCCGAATCTGTTGTTTCTAATAATATTTGTCCGCTGATTCGTGTTGAGAACATCCAATTGCCCACAAAGAACGATTTTGGAACACACCTATCGAAGAAATCCGCAAATCTCAAAATCCAGCTATTCTTCATTCTTTTGCGTTCAGGGTTATTCGAAGTTGAAAAAATCACTTGCTCATCATCCATCTCGTCATTTTGGTTTTTTCTACAACAGATTCGATTCCGAATCAAATAGATTTAGAAACAACAGATTCGATTCGGAATTGAATCTGTTGTTTCTAATTCTATTGGTCCGCTGATTCGTGTTCTTCATTCTTTTGCGTTCAGGGTTATTCGAAGTTGAAAAAATTGCCTTTGGAAATTGTCGAGGCCGGAAATTTCTCGATTCTTAAGCATAGACTATTATAGTGAGGATATCGAATATTCGAGTTCGAATAAGTATTCGAATTGTTCGAACGAATTTTTATTCGAATTTTCGAAAAGTGTAAATATTCGAACATCATTCGAATTCGACTATTTGCAAAAGGTGAATATTCGAACATGATTTGAATTCAACTATTCGCAGAGGTGAATATTTGAGCGCTAATCGAATTCGAGTACTCGAGCTGGTTCAACAAAAATTATTAAAATTAGCTCTGATATATGAAGGAATCGACATACTTTCCAAGACTGAATTCATTTTCATCACTACACTGTTCCACTTTCCCAAAGAGCTTAACATCTTTGCCCACACTTCGTCTGAAGAGGCTACTAGGGCGATTCTAACAGGGGAGCCACATGGCAATCGCGCTTGGCCATACCCGTTTTCCCACGCCGCCGCGCAATGATAATACCGAGTTTTCCTTTCTTTCCGAAATCGTTGCGGCGGGAAAAATAGGATGGCCAAGTGGCCCCGGTAGCAACCTCGAGGGTGCTAAACACAGATTTGACATCCCTTTCCGGTGTTACGGAAGGTTGCGGGACAGTGCGGTGGTTTGTCGATGTTTTAGATCTGGTCGTGCTCTCTCGGCAGTCGGACCCTCTGGCCATTGTGCGCTGAATATTTCGATATATCATGTCTTTCTTGGCGCCAATATTCTTTATGGTGGTTTCAGCTTGGCTGCGTCATTTGGTGAATCTTCGGTATCTTATTCGGCAACTCCCCGAACTTCTAAAGGTAAGTAGATTTATATTTCATAGTTTTTTTTTCGTGTTTCTTCTCTGAGAAAACATGTAAAGTCTGTCCGAACGAAACCGTCCGCCCACGCGGTCGGCGTGCGTGTGGAGCGGCTGTCGCGAAGGCATTTTTCGGACGAACCTTTCCATCTCATTCGGACTAATTTTATGTATGTAGGAATTATCTCGCCGCGGCCCGCAAGTGATTTTGCCGCGGTCCGCCTGGCGCCCTGAATCTGCCGATTCGGTACTTTGAGCCCCCCGATTCGGTGCTTCGAACCTCCCGATTCGGTGCGTCGGACCTGCCGATTCGGCGCCTTGAATCTGTCGATTCGGTGCTTCGAACCTCCCGATTCGGTGCTTCGGACCTGCCGATTCGGCGCCTTGAATCTGTCGATTCGGTGCTTCGAACCTGCCGATTCGGTGCTTCGAACCTGCCGATTCGGTGCTTGGAACCTGCCGATTCGGCGCCCTGAATCTGCCGATTCGTTGCTTTGAACCTCCCGATTCGGTGCTTCGAACCTGCCGATTCGGTGCTTCGAACCTCCTGATTCGGTGCTTCGGACCTGCCTATTCGGCGCCTTGAATCTGTCGATTCGGTGCTTCGAACCTCCCGATTCGGTGCTTCGGACCTGCCGATTCGGCGCCTTGAATCTATCGATTCGATGCTTCGAACCTGCCGATTCGGCGCCTTGAATCTGTCGTTTCGGTGCTTCGAACCTCCCGATTCGATGCTTCGAACCTGCCGATTCGGCGCCCTGAATCTGCCGATTCGTTGCTTTGAACCTCCCGATTCGGTGCTTCGAACCTGCCGATTCGGTGCTTCGAACCTGCCGATTCGGTGCTTCGAACCTGCCGATTCGGCGCCTTGAATCTGCCGATTCGGTGCTTCGAACCTCCCGATTCGGTGCTTCGAACCTGCCGATTCGGTGCTTCGAACCTGCCGATTCGGTGCTTCGAACCTGCCGATTCGGTGCTTGGAACCTGCCGAGTCGGCGCTTCAAACCTGTCCAGTCGGTGCTTCGAACCTCCCGATTCGGTGCTTCGAACCTGCCGATTCGGTGCTTCGAACCTGCCGATTCGGTGCTTCGAACCTGCCGATTCGGCGCCTTGAATCTGCCGATTCGGTGCTTCGAACCTCCCGATTCGGTGCTTCGAACCTGCCGATTCGGCGCTTTGAATCTGCCGATGTTATTTTTCTCATTCGGGATAGCGACTACAATTGCGCAAAACATGATCCACACAGAAAGATCTTGAGGAATCGTGCTCATGCTCCCAAGCGTTTCGTTCCCGTGAGAACTGCCATATACGGTCGCTTTAGGAACTTAATTTTTACGATAGACAACGAAAAATGCCATTTTTCACAAAGAAACCTTACGACCCCCCCCCGAATCGGGAGGTTCGAAGCACCGACTGGACAGGTTTGAAGCGCCGACTCGGCAGGTTCCAAGCAGCGAATCGGCAGGTTCGAAGCACCGAATCGGCAGCTTCGAAGCACCGAATCGGGAGGTTCGAAGCACCGAATCGGCAGGTTTGAAGCACCGAATCGGCAGGTTCGAAGCACCGAATCGGCAGGTTCGAAGCACCGACTGGACAGGTTTGAAGCGCCGACTCGGCAGGTTCCAAGCACCGAATCGGCAGGTTCGAAGCACCGAATCGGCAGGTTCGAAGCACCGAATCGGCAGGTTCGAAGCACCGAATCGGCAGGTTCGAAGCACCGAATCGGGAGGTTCGAAGCACCGAATCGGCAGATTCAAGGCGCCGAATCGGCAGGTTCGAAGCACCGAATCGGCAGGTTCGAAGCACCGAATCGGCAGGTTCGAAGCACCGAATCGGGAGGTTCGAAGCGCCGAATCGGCAGATTAAAGGCGCTGAATCGGCAGGTCCGAAGCACCGAATCGGGAGGTTCGAAGCACCGAATCGGGAGGTTCGAAGCACCGAATCGGCAGATTCAAGGCGCCGAATCGTCAGGTTCGAAGCACCGAATCGGCAGGTTCGAAGCACCGAATCGGCAGGTTCGAAGCACCGAATCGGCAGATTCAAGGCGCCGAATCGTCAGGTTCGAAGCAGCGAATCGGCAGGTTCGAAGCACCGAATCGGGAGGTTCGAAGTACCGAATCGGCAGTTTCAAGGCGCCGAATCGGCAGGTTCGAAGCACCGACTCGGCAGTTTCAAGGTGAGCACTTTAGGTTTGATAAGGTAAAGTGGAATTAAACATATGAGACATCGCACGTACGACATCAATGTGAACTTTCGTCTCCAGCCTGAAAGGTCCACGCTTTTTCGCGAGGGATGCTTGTCTGACAGAGGTGAACACCCAGTGTACAGAAAAAACTAATCGGAAAAATCCGGCGTTGCGACCCGTACTTTGGGAAAATTTTCGACACTGATTGACCCTGCTTGGGACGGGGGAGGTGAGGGTCATTTATGACAGCACAAATGTACGCCAACTTTTCGTGATCCAGTTTCACTAGGAATTTCATGGTACTCGAAATTTCTGTGCAAGCAGGAGGGTGCAAGCGGTCATACGTGCACTTAAAAGGTTAAAAAATCTAGCCGAAAGGTTGGGTTAGCAGAAGTGTCGTAACCCAGATTAGAGAGTCATTCGTATTTGTCTTTGTTTTGAACTTTAACTTGCTCATAAGAAATATCGGAGATGAGCTCTTGAGTGTTGCAGGTTTTCTTCTGTCCACTATTCCCGCTCCCTCGATGTCTTCCATTTGACTTCGTTCTCGCTTTTGTTGGTGCTGTTAATTTATATATGTATGTATTCGGAGTGGTGAAGTCGTTCTCACATAAGTACAGGTAAATCGATAATCGACGCCAAAGTTTCATTTTTCCTCTGAACTTTGAAGAAAAAACACTTGAAACGTTGAAAAAGTGTAAGCCCCCCCCCCACCGCCACACATTATCAATGCACCTAAATAAAGTCTCTATCATAGATACACGCAGGAATAGTAAGAAAAAATTGACAACTGCAAAAAAATAAAGATAGCAGAGAGAAATAAACTTCTTCCTCGTTATTCCTGCGTGTATATCGCTCCAGCCGCGAAGCGGCTGGAGAGGTTTGGTTTTGCCTAGGCCTTGTGATCACTTAGAATTTTATTAAATAGTTTATAGAATCTTTGAAACAAAATTTCTGAAGATTTCCTATAAGTGAAGGGGTCCAGAAGACACCTGCTGTCCAAATTTCAGCAAAATCGGTTCACAAATAACAAAGTTGTGAGCCCGAATGCTTAAGAAAATTTCATGGTGTGCGCCATAGCGGTGGGCCGTAGGCCGTCACGCTTTTCAGTCCTCACTGCTAATAGCCACTGCCAGTGGTCTCAGGCAATCAACTTCTCAGACAATGGGGTGGACCGACGGCGGACAAGTTGCGTACCGACAGCGGGATGGGCGACGTTTGGAACGCAATTTGCACGCGGTCGGCACGTAAATTAGCGCGGTCGATACGCACTGCCACGCAGTCAGTACGGAATGCCACGCGGTCGGTACGTTTTGTCGCGCGGCCGGTACGCACTGCCACGCTATCAGTACGCATTGCCACGCGGTCGGTAGGCACTTCCACGCGGTCGGTACGCACTGTCACGTGGTCGGTACGCATTGTCGCAAGGTCGGTACGCTCCGCCACGCGATCAGTACACACTGTCACGCAGTCGGTAGGCTTCGCCACGCGGTCGGTACGCACTGTCACGTGGTCGGTACGCACTTTCACGTGGTTGGTACGTCTTGCCACGCCGTCAGTACGCATTTTCACGGGGTCGGTACGCATCGCCACGCGGTTGGTACAAATTTCGCGTGTAGGATTGGCCGCGGTTAGTACGCACTCACGCGTGATAGGCCCGATTTTCCATCACGCTGTTAGTAAGATTTTTTTTGAAGACTTGACCGCTATTACTACGTATCTGGTCCCCAAAAAAAAATTGAAAATAAGCAACAGTTGGGAGTGGGATGGTGCTCGGGTTAACGCACAAACAACTTGAAACAGCCCAACCTGGCTGGCCTTCCAACTGCAAATGACGAGCTTTTCTTAATCAACAACATCTAAAGTCTGGTTCGCTCAGATGAGTCCGCGCGGAGCAAGCAGAGGAGCGGTTGGTCATGACAAAATAAGGATATCTTGGCATGATAAACCTGATACGCCCTACTTCGACCGGCTCAAAATTAGGGAGCTAGGCTTCTGTCAGGGTGTTGGAGGAAAAAATCGCCGTAACCTGCCGTGGCCAACCCGGTGGAAACGTATGAAGACCATGGACGATGTTATGGATATCATTCATTTCTTATATTTTATCATAGGGACATCGGTCGGGTCAGCCGCCCCGGGTGTTTTTTCACCCCCACCTCATTCATGTCCTCCACGATTGTCGACCGGCTGGCGACGCCTATTGGCCAGTTATGACCGAGGCCTTACCAAACCTACCGCGTCTTGCTCAAAATCGCCCCATCCGCGATCTAGCTGGAGAGGTTTGGTTCTGTTAATTTGATGTTTATGAAAGATGACTATATTTAGCGATGGGAGGCCAGCCGCGTTCAATCGTTTTCCTTGCTTACACGTTTTTTTTTTCTCGTGAATTTCACTTATTTTTACTCCATTGGTGGCCAGATATACACCTTTACGATGAAATCTCAGGTAACTTTTTTATCACGAATGCTTCTTTTAAACATTAATGCTCGTCATTCTGATGGGAGCAATGCATACCTGCTGCGTGCGCGTGCTTACCAACCGCTGTCACTTTTTAAACGAAAGTTTCGTATTAAGAGACATTTCACTACAGTTCCTCTCGCATTTTAAAATCTTCCATTTCTGATCTTGCATTTCCTTCCTTTGCCTTCTTCCTTATCCTTCTATAAGAAACTCAAGGTGTTCGTGTTGTGAGATTAGTATCCGTGTGTTTTATTTAATGAATCCTTGTGGGATCGAATGTCCTCGTTGATAGTGTCAGCTGTTAAAATTGATTGTAAAGTGTGCCCGAATGAGAATGGCGGCCCACGCGGCCGGCGTGCTTGGCAGGCGGCCGTCGCATGTGCCGTCCTCGGACGAGTTTTGGATTTCAACGACGGCCGTCCCCTCTCCCAACGTCTGCATAGCTGGATTGATCGGCGCAGTACTTGCTGCCAGCCGGTGCCGGCCCCGTTGGTAGTCGCCGGCGGGGGGGCCTTTCGCAAGCTCGTCCGAGAGCGGCGAACGCGACGCCCGCCTGCCAAGCACGCTGGCCCCCTGCTCCGCCATTCTCATTCGGACGCACCTTACTGTCGTTATCGTGCTGAAATTCTGCTCTGCGATTGCGGCGGGTCGCTGTTTCAGCGCGCAGCACAATTATAATCGTGCTGGGAGAAGGGGTAGTTGTGTCGGGACCCGTTAGTCTAGCACAATTATCGTCGTGCTGCGTGCTGCAAGCGCGTCTGTCCGCAACTGCGGCTGGGAATCCCACCCCGATAACGACAGTACGAAGTGCTCCAATGTCTATTTTTTGCAAGCACAAGCGAATATTCATATTTTCACAGAGGATGAACTCGGTATTTTTTGCAACGAAAATTTTCATTCGAGTCTACGTGAACAGCCATTTTTGTCGATGAGTTCTGAAAAATTCGAAAACATCAAATTTTGGATATTAACACTGAATCATTCGTAAGCATGATTACACCAAGAAAAACAAGATGATGAAGAACAGTATAAGTAAGTAAGGAAAGACGATCGAGATCAAGAGAAAGACGGCAAAAAGAGAAAGAAGAAGAAAATCCCACTCGCAAAACTCTCCCTCGGCGCGCGGTTGACTTTCTTCCACGTGGGAAAAATAAATAAGTGAAAAGATAAATAAATGAGTAAATAAATAAATAAATAAATAAATAAATAAATAAATAAATAAATAAATAAAGAAGTAAAGAAATAAATAAACAAATAAATAAAAAAATGAATGAATAGATAAATGAATGAATTAGTAAATAAATTAATTAAAAAAGTAGTTAAATAAATAAGTAAATAAATGCATAATTAAATAAATAAGTTAATTAATTAATTAATTAATTAATTAATTAAAAGTAATTGAATAAATAAGTAAGCACGTGTATAAACAAAAAGTAAATAAATAAATAAGTAGTTGAAGCGAAGAAAAGTATCACGTTAACGAAAAGATAAAAACGAGTAGTGAGAAGAAGTTGTTGGAATTGTAGAGAGTGAGGAAGAAAGTGAGGAAGATAGAGAAAGAGAGCAGTATTAGATATTGGGGCCTATGAAGAAAAACCCCGGCGATTTGAATGAAATCGCCAATTTTTAGTTGACTGTCTGGGGCACGCCAGTGGAGACGGGAGAGAAAGTTGATGGGGTGGCCACTAGCGTGTTCGATAGCAAGGTGATCAAGGAGGTCATAGAGGTTTTGGGTGACGAAGAGCTCGTTAGGGATATCGATTCTGGCCAGTGAAGATCCAAGCATTTCATTGAATCGTGCGTGATCGTGATCAAGGTAGCCTTCGCCGTGTTATCAACTTTGCTAGCATGATCAGGATATCAATGACAAGTTGCCTAGATATACATGCGCAACAGTAAATTGAGAGTTTGTCCACTGCCTAGCTAAAAAGAACTTGATGCTCGAGAACCTCAATTGCATTCAAATCTTCACACATGAACCGAAATAGCCTCGAGTCCTGCCTGCGTATTTTACATTGGGCGCGCCGGGTTGGTAAGGTTTCTTCGCTTCACATCAGCAGGCTGTATATAGCACCAACTCTGTGTAATTTCACCACTGTTCCGCCAAACCGTGACCTCGATTTACAGATGTACTGTGTTTCCTCTATTAAAAGTACAACTATCAGAAGAAGATTTAAAATAGAGGCTTCAAAATAAGAAGTACACCCCTAATACAAGTACACCTCCTTTTTTGGTGATCTTCCGGTATCGAGTTCTTGGCAATCCGAATGTGGCATTAGAGAGAGTCCAGATTGCGCGAGATGTCTTTGAATATTTGGGTGGTTTGAATATTCACAAGAAAATTATCGAGGCCGAAGATTGCTCGTATGGGACAACTTCCGATGCCACTTCAGCGAAATAATCAAATAAGGTTCAGGGTTTATAATAGATGCTACGGTTAGGGCCCGGATCATACTACCGTCGCAGCGATGTGTGAGAAAGGCCGGGATCATACTTCCAGCGACGGGCGACGCGACGCAATGCGTAACATCAATATCGACCGAAAATCGATATACTCCATTTGCACTGTCGCCGTCGCTGGTCGCAGCAAGTATGATCCCGGCCAAAGAGCAGTTTCGATCAATCGCGGCGATACTGCGCTTCTGAGGGAACCGATTGCTTGACGACAAAACAGCTTATCCTAGAGTGAAACGGAACGGCAAACGGCAATGGAAGTAGGATCTGGTGAGGTTGTGGACTCTTCCTAACATACTGTAGTCTGATTGTGTTATCACTCATTTTTAAGAAACAACTGAGATTGGTCGGTGGGTTTTGTTTCCACTCTCACATTTTCATTGCTTCCACAGATGTGATCGTATCGATGAAAACACAGACTCACCGATCTATCACAGCTGTTTCGGAAATATGAGTGATACCACTAACAAACTACTGTATGTTAGGACGAGTCCAGGTTCTTTTTACATTGCTGTAGATCGCACGGACTGACAAACTGACCTCGCCCACCAGTTTGACTGTGTACTGAACGCGGGGGTTTGCGAACTGAATGCGAACACTTGCGTACCGACCGCGCAGACTGACAAACTGATCTTCCTCACCAGTTTGCCTGCGTACTGAACGCGGGCGATTGGGTACTGAACGCGAACGATTGCGTACCGACGGTGCAAACCGACACAGCGACCTCACCGACCAGTTTTCTATCGTGCTGAACGCGGGCGGTTGCGTACCGAACGTGAGCACATACGTACTGACCACGTGTGCTCACGTACCGACCGTAGCGAAAAGTCATATTTCGTACTGACCGCGCGCAAAGATGAATGCTTGCGGTCAGTACGCCTCCATGGAACTTCGCCAGCGGTTAGTACGGAGCTCAGGCGTATCGACCGCGTGCTCTATTTCGCTTGCGCGGTCAGTACGCGAATGAGCGCGTTCGGCACGAAATGCATTTTTTGCCCGCGGTCAGTACGATAGTGGCACGCGGTCGGTAGGAAACGTGAGTTTTCGCCCGCGGTCGGTCCACTCCATTGTCTGAGTTGGCAGACAGGTAAGTTGGTAGGGGGTACGTAGGCTGGTTAGTAATCGATTTGTGGGTGAGTGGGGCTTCTGATGACGTCATCGGGACGTCGTGGAAAGTGCTTCGGGCTTCTGATGACGTCATCGGGACGTCGTGAAAAGTGCTTCGGGCTTCTCCTGACGTCATCGGGACGTCGTGAAAAGTGCTTCGGGCTTCTCGTGACGTCATCGGGACGTCGTGAAAAGTGCTTCGGGCTTCTGATGACGTCATCGGGACGTAGTGAAAAGTGCTTCGGGCTTCTGATGACATCATCGAGACGTCGTGAAAAGTGCTTCGAGCTTCTGATGACGTCATCGGGACGTCGTGGAAACCGGGATAGTGGGCAGGTGTTCGGGACCCGTTGCTGGTCATCCGAAAAGTTGTGAAGACCACCCCGTAGTGAGCAGGAGCCCAGACTCGATGCTAGCCATCCGAGAAATTATGCAGGATACCCCAAAGAATCTGCAAGAGTCTTGAGCTTTGCGCTAGTTGTCTCAAATAGTGTGCTGGATGCCTCGGAATTTGCGCAGGAGTATGAGAACACTTTGCAAAACTTTTGTAAAAGTGTAAGGATGACAAGCATGGCGTGCAGAAAGCTTGAGATGTTATGTAGGTCATTGTTGCCAGGCTGCTTTTCAGTTTCGTAACGCGCTGAGGCCATTTCCCACAACCTCATTTTGAGTGCTCCCTCATTCTTCTTCACCAGCCTACTGATTTTTTCTGCAATAAATGGTGCTTGCTTATCAGCATCCAAATTCAGAAACAAATTGTTAGAACTATCTCCATTGGCAGCTCAGCAGAGCTTTTTCATATCAGATTCATGGAATCGAAGCGGCTGTTCTGCGAAGGAATGGGGCGGCGGAAACGAAATAATGAGTATGTAAAACTGCTTTGTTCCACTGATGTGAAAGTGTCCAGATGGAATGGAAGGTAGTTTCTGACTGTCCAGGTTTTAAGTTAGTTTCATTTGAAAGCGAAGAACTGCAGGCAGATTCTGCATCCGGCTGTAGGCCAGCAGGCTTTCATGATTATCGACCGGGCTGGCTACGTCTGAGCGACCAACTATAACCGGGGCCTAAGGCCCCTGTCAGAGTTGGTTGAGAAAATCACCGTGGCCGACCCGTTCGATACGTATGAAAAACATGGAAGGTGCAAATAACACCCGGTGTAGCCAGATGTGACTGACGCGATCAACATGAATGAATTATGTGGAACGATATCATGGATATCATTCATTTCTTAGCTAATATCATGTGAAAATCGGTCTTGTCAGCCACATCGAGTGACTTTTTTGAGATAGTTTTACAACAGTTTGGGTCATAGATTCTTGTGACCACAGAAAGAGGACTGATCTAGTGAGGAGGTGAAGAGGTCTTTGTTCGGAATTCTTGCATGGGATATATTTCAGGGAATATCACAGCGTAATATCAGGGAAAAGTGAACAATTCTGGAAAAAGGGGTCTCCCAAGCAAAAATGGTTTGGTTAGCGTTACAAATGTTTCAACAAAAAGGGAACAATAGGAAAGCGGAATGAGGAGAGTCTACGAAAAATGAACAATAGCCTCCAAAAACTCTTTTCTTTTTCGAAACTTCCAAACAGCGGAAACAAACCGTTGTGGTATTTTACGAGGAAGAATTGACTGGTTCCCTAAAACAATTTGACATCATCTCCTCTTTTAATGATAGCTATTAGGTACACATGCATATATACATATTTTATCGACACTCACATAATCAAAGTCCTTTATGGAGCCAAAAGCGCTTCCTCATAGAGAACCGGAACGGTTTGTTTCCGCTGTTTGGAAGTTTTGAAAAAGAAGTTTTTCCTTCAAAATTCAGGACAATATTACAACTTTGTCGTCGACTAGGGCACAACCTTCAGTATGCTTACAATTAGTGAAAATACGCAACCGCACAATCGCCATTTCACGTTGCCGTGAACTGTAATAGCTCTTTTTTTGGCCATTTCCTTCATTTCCAAATAGTCTCCAAGAGCACCATTCTCATAGTCCTATTATTTTTGATTATCGCATTGATTTGCACGTTCCGCTTTTCATTATGTTTTTAAGGGGGGGTGTTTAGCAGGCTGGCGACTCGGAATTGCTTAGGCCGCTGTCAGAGTTGGTAAAAAAAAACGCGTTGGCCAACCCGGTCGATACGTATGAAGCACATGGACGATGGAGGTTGCAAAAAACACCCTATGTGGCAAGCTGTGGCTGACGCGGTCGAATTATGTGGAACGATATCATGGATATCATTCATTTCTTACTTTACAGTTTACCGCAATGTTAAAAGAACATGGTGCGGTTGCGGTCACACACTAAAACTACGGTAGAAAACCTGGCTCTTTGCCAGATTTCATTATCGATTGACGCCACAGCTCATTTTCTGTGTGAGTTACGGTTTTTCTTTTTTTTTCTTGCTTGTTTCGGCATTATTATTTCTGTTTCTGACTGTTTAAATACTGCGAATAGGGGCTATTTTTAGTGCGTGAGGGAAATTGGCCGTTTGTACGGGCTTCGATGTGTTTTTTCTTCCAAGATTCTGTTTTGAAATCGAAAAAAAACGACAAATTCCTCTCGCACACTAAGAAAAGTACCTATTTGTAATATTACAAGAGTCAGAAACAAAAATAAAGCAGAAACAAGCGTGAAAAAAGAGAAACCGTAGCTCACCCAGAAAATCAGTTGTGCTGTCGATCGATAACGAAATCTGGCGAAGAGCCAGGTTTTCCACCGTAGTTTTAGTGTGTGACCGCAACCGCACCAGTGTGTGACCGCAACCGCACAACTCGCCCAACCATTCTTTTCATTGCAGAAGCGTCGATGTTTGCCTGAGAGGGCGAGAGAGGCGCGGTGCGATGAAGATGAAGAAGCGGAAGCCGTATATAAAGAAGAATAGGAGGATTAATACTTTTTTTATTTTATGATCTACAATTTGGTGAAAAAATCTTTTTTTATGGTCTTATGATTTCTAGAAGATGTAGGTTTTTTGGTGTATGATCTATGTAGAAGATGTAGAATTTTTTGTAGAAGATGTATGATGATGTATGATTTTTAGTGGTTGATCTACGTATTGTTAGAAGAAATGAAAAATGTTGTTGTTTTTGATACCGTAATGTTGCATGATATGCATGTTTTGTTGCTCTCCTTGGTAATAGTTATGAATGTTGATAGTAAAATAATTTTTTTTAAACCAGCATACCGCATAGTGCGAGCGCCAAAATAGTGGTAGGGAATTAGTTTTTCTCACCTGGGGCGGCATGCTTGTACGCGGCGGACTAGGTTGGGGGCAGGCAGGGTGTGGAGCGTCGGCGCGGTGCATGAGAGCAGCGGGAGGGCTAAAGGGGGTTAGGCTAGCACTGAAAAATCGTTCCCTCGCGAACCCTACGTAAGAGGGACTATTAATAGTTGGGGTCTCAACGGGGTTTCGGCTGCCCCACCCTCTTACGTAGGGTTTGCGAGGGAACGATTCTTTAGTGCTAGCCTAACCCCCTTTTAGCCCTCGCGCTGCTATAATGAAACACGCCGACGCTCCAAACCCTGCCTAACCCCAACCTAGTCCGCCGCGTACGTGCATGCCGCCCCTGAAGGTCTTCAGCAGGTCGCGGGGCGGAGTCATGCGCCACCACATCCTCACGACCTCCAGGTGACATGCCAGAGATCTCGAGGTGACATGGGTTCATGTCACCTCGAGATCTCTGGCATGTCACCTGGAGGTCGTGAGGATGTGGTGGCGCATGACTCCGCCCCACGACCTGCTGGAGACCCCCAGGTGACAACCGGGAATTCCTGAGACAGTGCGGTGCAAAACTATAAAGCCAACCTTATTTTTGCATCCAGGAGGTCAGACCTCAAACTTCATGAAAAAAAAGCATAACAATCAATTCAGAAGGGTCGAAAACACTAGGAGGCGTGCTTCAGAAAATTTGGTTCGTCCAATAAGGAGTAATGTGTCTTTTTCGCAAAACAGCCACTCTCAAGTGGTGCAAAACTATAGAGCCACGAGCGGAAACAATTATTCACTGTAACTTCTACAAAAAATAAAACAAAATTAATACTCAATCGCACCTCCTTTGTTGACGCAAACATTTGAATTCTTAAAGGCAGTGTTCACGATAAAAATCGTTTTTCTGCTCCCCCGCCTATCTTGAAGACGGTCCCATGCTGATTCCAATGATGTCTCTGGAATCGTACAAGACATTCTGGGAACGGAGTTATGGTCCCTCAAAGATTGAGCTAAGGAAACATGGTGGACGAGTTGTCCGAGGCTTGTAACTTCCGTCTTTTGCAGCCAATCTATGCGAGCTGACCTGAGTAAAGAGAAAAGCTGAGAATGAAGGGAAGAACGGGGCTAATGATTGGAAATCATCACTCATCTCACGATCTCGAGCATTCATTTGTTCACGTTGGTGGGCGTGTGCTGCGCTTTTGGGGTTTGCCTTGCGCTCGAAGTGGCAACTTCGGGCTCTTTTAAAGCTTTTCCTGGCTAGTTTTGATGCGTTCCTTCGACGTCAGTGTTACAGTGTGCCCCTCCACTACCCTTTCCTTGTGGAAACTGAAACACATTTTTTATCATGAACACTGCCTTTAATTTGCATACTGAGTAGATTTGTGATAGCTGGTTGGTCTACAGAAGCCCATGCATCTACAATGGAAGTCTTCACTTCAGAAACTGACGCAAATGTTGCGCCGTACCTGTAAACCTTGCGCACATGAAAACCCCACAGGTTCTCCATTGGATTCAAAGGCAGTGGTCGCGATTTAAAAATTTGTGCAAAAAAAACATACAAATCAACTTGATCCGCAAACGACTAAGAGACCACGAAGGTTACGCGGCAAGAAACGAGCTAAAATAGAGTTATTATGATCCTAAGTTGCCAGTTCGTGCAGACGTGCACAGCCCCGCTCAAAAGATCGCATGCTGGTAGTCAAAAATCATTGACGTTCACAGCCAGAAACAATTGCAAATTTAGCGGATGAAAACAGTTAGGCAATGAGAGCAAGCCCTTCATTCAATGTTTTACTTGACGAGGACAGAAATATTTGAGCAGGTCGGTCCGAAGGATATTGTTCATTGATTGAATTCCAATTTCAAGCCAGCTGATGTTCTTGATATTGGAGATCATGTGGAGTGGGCTCGTCCACCATCAAAAGACAAGAAAGTTCAAGCTTGGAATTTGGCCCAAAACAGAGTATTTTAGAAGTTTTTTCTCATAGGTCCCACTACTCTGAATCCAGAAAAGGGTTTAAAGAGGGAATGAAGGCAGGCATAATTTATCGCCACCAGTGCCTTTAAAGGCACTGTTCGCGATAGGAATCGCTTTTCTGTTTTTTTACCTATCTTGAAACCGGTCCCATTCTAATTCCAATGATGCTTCTGGAATCGTACAAGACCTTCTGGGAATGGAGTTATGGTCCCTCAAAAATTGAGCTAGGAAAAATGGTGGACGAGTTGTTCGAGGCTTGTAACTTCCGTCTTTTGCAGCCAATGTATGCGAGCTGACCTGAGTAAAGAGAGAAGTTGAGAATGAAGGGAAGAACGGGGCTTCTGATCGGAAACCATCGCTCAACTCACGATTTCTAGTGTTCCTTTGTTCACGTCGAGGGGCGGAAAGTGGCGGGACTTGCCCACATTGGCGGGGTTCTCCCACTTTTCTAAGCCGTTTTGCGGCTCCTGGGTAGCTTTCCGTCACGTTTTTTCGACGCTGTTCTGCTTCTGTGAGCCACGAGAAGCGTTTGTCATGAAAAATTCGAGGATGAAGTTTATCGCGAACAGTGCCTTCAAGTCAGGAGAACATGCAGGCCATCCCAAAACTTGCATATTATGGGAATCTAGCCACTCAAAAGTTGACCGTGAGGCGTGAATCGAAGCGTTGTCCTGTTGAAAAACGAGGCGTCCCGGCCGATGAAGCCTAAGATAGGGCAGGAGATGCTCTTTTAGCGCTCTTTAATAGTCTGTGCTGTTTATCCTGCTCGACAAGAAGTCGAGGGCGACTCGTCCGTGGACACAGAACGCAGCCCAAACCATCAAACTTCCTCCTCCGAAATTGCGCATCGGAAAAAAATTCTTTTTTTCTTCCGCAAATCCCGCCTGTAGTGAGCACGACCCTCTGATCCATTTAGATTCCACTTATTCTCGTCGGAAAACACAATCTGAAATGTAAAAACACTGATTCTCGATTCACCAGGCTAGAAGCTTCAGCGACTTGCATCTTTCCAGTTTGTAGCCAAATTCCTACGGGCGAACTGCAGCCTTGCGGGTTTGTGATGAGAAGTCAGACGCGGAGGCGGCTTCATTACTTCACGGACAATGTGAGCACAACGCGCAGAACAGTCCATCTAGGAACCGGGAGGTCCAAACGTCCTCGGATTTCGTTAAAGGACTGCGTACTGCTCGATGCCACACGTGAAATATGCATCTTATCACGCCTGGACCGCTTCCCAGGCCGACCACATTCATTTTTATTCCTATATGCAGCAGAATTCTTCAAATATCTGTCGACGCATTTGTGCGCTCTCCCCAGTTGAGCAGCAATTTGCCGGTTGGAGACGCTCGCCTTGTGTGGGGCGTCCACTTGGGCCTGGTCGGCAACAGAAAGCCTTGTGCCCCTTGGCGTAACTTCACAAAATGTCCTCGCTTCCTTATGTGGCGTTTTTATGCCTAAGTTGAAACGAAAATTAATCTGCGCATTGAAAAAGTTGAGTGGCTCTATAGTTTTGCACCACTTGAGAGCGGTCGTTTTCCGAAAAGCTTCTATTGTTTGCTACTAGATGAAGCGAATATCCTCAAATCTTGGTTCCCAGGGTCTCGACACTTCTGAATCCAGTGGTGGTGTTCGCTGGTTGCCAAAACCAAGGTCTAGTCTCCTGGATGCAAAAATTAGGGTGCTTCTGCACCATACTATGATAACCCATTCACGACCGCGCCTAATTTTGGGTGACTGCACGTTCGGACCGCGTGCAACATTGTGTCACCGTATACTGTGTCCCACCGGTGGCCCATGTTTGCACGAATGGCACGCCACTGAAAATCGATTTTCGTATTTCATGTCCATCGCGTAGGTAACAGTGAAATAAACATTTTTGGAAATTTCCCCTCACAAAACTCTTTCTTCCAAGATGAAAAACTGCTTGAAATCACGGCAGGGTCAAGTAGGAATCTTATTCCGCCAACACTATTCCAGCGATCTTCACTCAGACTCTGAATGCCATTCATGAATCAGGTATCTGTTTTCAACTTTGTATGGTTCAGATTTCGTTATAATAGGCATGAAAGTTGAGATTTTGAAAAACCGATACTCTGGGGGCATGATAGGGATTGTATTTAATAGTAGTGCCACATTTCCAGTCGAGAAACTTACGATCAAGCTATGATTTGCTTCTCAAAAAGGTGAAAAAAAAGGAAACGGAAGAAAAAAGAACTCATAGTTTGCTTGGAAAATTTTGTTTTTGCAGCCGGTATTCCTATTATTCTTATTTCGTTTATTCTTATTTTCCGTACTCCTACCCAATCTTTTATCCTATGTTCATCTACATATTTTCAGGCGTAGATGTTTGAGTGGTCATTAGTCCGCAGGCACATGTTTGATGAATTTCGTGCTCTCGACGCTTGTTTATGCTATATTCATAACGACTAATACATCGCGAATGCAGCGATAAAATATCTCAATCGACGCATAATTGCACTGATCAAATGCTATTTACGACCGTTGCTGCGCCCGATTACGACCAGTCCAATACCGTAGTCCAACTGCTGCCAGAGGCTATCCATTCCAGCCAGAACCACCCTCCTCCTCTACTCCCACACCTGTTCCGATTGCAATCACTGATGCTATCAGTGGTGTCAATGTAGTTGTGTTTTACGGCCAGTTTTGAGTGCCGGCCGCTCGGTTGCGCAACGGAGCCGTAACGAGCGATCGTATTCATGCGTTAGCGCAATCAACTGCGATTGCGTTCAGCGCTGAAATTAGGCGGCAATTAGTTTGTCTTAGTCGTGAACGGCCGTATTGTTCGAGACAAATGAGATACGCACACCTGGAACCCCGAGCAGATTTGGTGCTGCTCTCGCGAGATTGAGAACCAGGTAAGCGAAGAGGAAGGAGAACTGAGACAGTTTCGGGCTAGATGATCCATTTTTGAAAGAGAAACTCATATGAATTAGGGAAGCTAGAGGAGTGCAAATCTTCTCATATTTCCCTACATAGGTATATCTAATAGCAGACATGCACATATTCGGAAACGGCTGCTCAGCTAATCACCAGTGAAGATCCCCCGCTCACCTCAAATACAAGCTCTTGGTGAGGTTTGGAAATGACATTTGTGTGCAGACAAAGCTTTTACGGCGTAGTGGGTTGATTTGAAACGTGGTACTTAAGTGAGTTATACATGATGTTGTCTCGATTAAATTGAGATTAATTGGAAGCTCATCAATCATATTTCTGGAATTCCAGGAAACTTAACTGTACCCATCAAATGTATTTGGACACTATATCACATTTATTTCTGACTCCAGCGATCGCAATTTTCTGCGACCAGACCGTGCAGTGGGTTATATCCGGTGCTGAACCCTTATTTACAGTCGACGCGGACCGTTGTGTCGGTTGTGGCTCTCATTTGTTGGTGCGCAATAAGCTGGCGCAAATTCGGCGCACGTAACATACGGTCCGTGCATCGAATTCGCGTCAGCATAACGTGCACCAGCAAAATGAAACCACAATCAACTCATCGATCCGTGCCAAATGTATATGAAATACGGTAGGTTACGGTATTATTATACCTTGGAAGGTCGACGTTTTAAATTTTTGCTGAATTTTTTTAATGGGGCGCTTGGAGGTGTTTACCAGGAATTCAATGCCTTTCTGGTTTCAAAAGGAGTGGGTTTACTGTCAGTCAGCCACATCATATTTCTTCGAAAATTGGAATATCGAGAACGGTTTAGTGATCAGCAACCCCCGACAGAAAAGCCCCTTTGGGCAAGGTTTCAATCAAACCGGAAACTTTGACTAAGCCGCCGTATGCGAATCTTTCATCTGGAAAGCGGGATAGATCCTGTTCTTCCAGTTATTCACAAAGAGTCTTCTATCCAGTTGTGACATACAAAACTGTTCTGTGTATCCTCTGGCTCCGAGTTAAATTTACTCTGTTCCGTCGCGCGCTTGTGCGGAGCGAGGGTAGAGACAGCGAGAGAGTGTGGGGAGAAGGAGACGCATCATACGCGCGCCGGCGCACACGATGAACAGAAATAAACTTCACTCGGAAACAGAGTATATATATATATGTATATATATGTATATGTATATAAATATATATATATATATATATATATATATATATATATATATATATATATATATATATATATATATATATATATATATATATATATATATATATATATATATATATATATATATATATATATATATATATATATATATATATATATATATATAAGTATTGAGAGTTTTGGAGCTGAAAAAATGGAAGAAAGACCTTTAAGAAAATGCTAAAACTTGCTGCATGGCTAAAAGAAGCCTCTCAGAAACTTCCGCTAGAAAAAACGGAGGACGTTAGTTGAAACGCCTTTGGCAAAGCGACGCATAATCCAAAACAGGGCATTTGAAAAACCAGAAAGCCCCAAGAATGTTTTGAAATTATTCCATGGGGACACTCGGGAGTTTCACTGTCCATTTGGCCCACAATACTACACATAATTGATTCAAGAACTTGGTGTTCCTCAGGAAATCAAAGCCAAACTTTGTCACATGCCCACTGTCGACCGCCATATCAGAATTCAATACTTGAAATATCGGCTTTTTGCCAACCAATACAATGGAATTAGGGCTTCACAAAAATTAGACTCTCTTCACTCAACTCTATTCATACTGCTTTAGTTCGTGAATCAACCACATGAGCCCCAATTATGCGAAACGAATAACTACAACCCGGGTGAGATCGAGAGTTTTCTGTCATAGGACACACTCGTTATGGCAATCTAAAGTGTTGCCGGATGAGCAGTGGTCTCAGAAAACGTGTAAATAAGTCTAGTAAAAGCAGTGGCATATAATGTGCTATGAAATGATTACAGCCACGTTCACCAACTTAAAGGCAGTGCTCACGATAATCCTCGATTTTGATATTGATAGCTAAATCGATTGTTTGGCCCCCGGGTAGAACATAAATGACGAAGGAATCGAGAAAAACGCACCAGAAGGTCACGAAATCCTTTACTCTCACCCCACCTCTTTACTCTCACAGGCACTGTTCGTTGTGACAATGAAATCATTTATGGACCGGTCCTTTACAATTATTTGCTTTCTGTTGCTCTGTTGTCTTCTTCGGACCCTACCTAGTACTATTTTGCGTGGAATATTCTCCCATTTTCAACTGATCCCATTTTTCACCGGTGACAACCACCGTGAACATGTTCATACAACTGGTCAACTAGTCCAGGCCAGAGATTAATGTCACTGAAATATGACGTTTTAGTGCTTTTTTCGCCGTTTCTTCGTAATTGCTGTAACACTCGGTGGCCAACGCTTTGTTTTGAGTGAAAAACTCGGGAACGAAAATCATCGTGAACACTGCCTTTAAGATTTACAGCAGATTTTGTTTCGCATTGGTTCCCTTCCTCTTTTCCGTAACAACGGGATTCTCCGCTCGATCATCGTCGGTGGGAATCGGAAAAGCCTCCGGGAAGCTTCAAAGCGCCGCGTGTCGAGTGGTTGCACGGGTCAATTACAGTCGATTATGTTCTCGTTGAGAAGGTAATACAGGATGACGAACGCCAGATGAAGCCTCTTACAGCGGTCCGCCTTTTTCGAGCATCCAATTAAGTGCAGTGATTAGGCTCCCTCAGAGCCCTGATCTGTCCGCTGACAGGCTGGCTCTGTGTTCAAGACGATGACACCTCAACCTCTATTGGGACAATCCTCAGATGTTCCGAGCTGAAATTCCACCGAAACGAGACGCATAAATGGGGTCACCCACTTCCGGTGGTGCACCTGTGGTAGACATCCCGTATAAGTGGCTCGTCTAAATCATCTTATTTGACATTGAACGAGAAGAAAGAATCCCGAAAGACCCACTGACACCGATTAGCGCACAACAGCTCATGTGCAGACACGGTATTCGTGTATGAATTAGGATTAGGTAACAGTTTCGAAGTTGACACGATTTTTCACAGAAAATTATTTTTTGGTGTTTGATCCCATTGAAAGACAGAGGATTGGAAGAAGCTTTCTTTAAAGCATCCATGAATGTACATATTCTTTTAACTAGGGAAGCACTATTTAGATAGCGCATTTATCTCGGTATTTCTAAAATAGTCAATGAACCTCAATTTCGTATTCATACTAATCCCCAAGTTCCACATAGAGAAATATTGAAGCGAACCACGGATAAAACGGTCTTCCTGAAGTTAGTCGAGTAATTTCAGTGCATTACTGATCCACAAAAGTGAGCCCGTCGCTGGAGTTTCCAGCCATTGTCCACGCTTCCTTCAACGCTCGCGGTGAAAATCTTCTCCCGCGAACACCGTGACTCTTGTGCCTCTACCGCGTTGCGGCGAGACGAACACCCACATGCCGTTGAAACATCGATATTTTCACCACCTGATCAGAATGTGAGTACCGTAACTTGCTACTAACAGGCCATTTCCTCCTTGTGTAACGGCTCATAGCTCGCGAAACTTTGAGAAGGGGTTCGCGTAATCCAGGTCGACCTATCTAACCCAAATTTTGGAATAGTCAAACAAGACCAAACCTTGCCTTTGTGGCCGTTGACCACCGAGACACTGTTTCTGAGTTTTCAAGAGCGAATATCGGCTGGCCAATTTACTTGGTGATCCTCGGTTAAGATGAGCTTTACTCGAATTGATTTTGTTTTTTTTTGTGGTATACTTCCGCCAATGTACCCTCCCTCTATCGAGGAGACAAAGTCAACAAACAGCCTGAAACTATTTCAAGTAAAGTAACTCTCATAGAGGGTCACCAGATATGATAGCCATCTGATTTCCACCTTTGAAACTGAAAAACAAGACTGCGGTGGCCACTTCAAGAGAATCTGTCTACCAATTATCCTTGTTTTTGACATTTTTCAATCTACCAAATGGTCTTCTGAGAAAATGCAAGTTGCGTGATTTTTACTCTATCCATCCTCCGCATTTTTCAGATGAACTTTTCTCAAAACGCCTCGCTAGTAAGCCGAACGGCGGAAAACTCTCCCGACGACTTGATATATGTAATATGATTGCGTCAATGATAGCGGTTTATTTCTCAGTCGGGTTTCGTCTGTTCTTTTCCGATCAAATTATGCCGAATTGGATTTTCAAGCGAGTTTTGGGGCTTATCTCAGTGAGGCGAATGCAATGGGATGTGGAGAGTTTTTTTGACTCCAGTATTTGTCGAAAAATTTTCATTTCCGTCTGGAACTTCCACCGATCATAGGTCAAAATGTCACAGATTTCCGCTATCATGACCGTCTGAACAGTACTCAATTATGGACAATGAGGTGAAAATAAGTAATTTTCGGTGAAATTCCGAAGTTAAACTTATTATTTTGTAGCAAGGTTGTATAGGACTCGTTAAAAGCAATTTATGGAATACTTACGAAATTGAAACTGGACCACTTTCAAGCTATTATGGCAATAAGGTGCCTTGTGTCAGCAAAAACGTCGAAACACCAATTTCATAGAAAAAATCTACTTGGTTGTGTATGTTCATGAATTTGCTAATTTCCAATTACTGTTCTCTCGAGGAGTTTGCACTGGCTAACTACGGCTAATCTGTGGTTACACCATCTCTACAGGTCAGACAAACTACATGATATGATTAAATGGCTTACGGTAGGGGGGGGGGGGGCGATAAATGACGCAATGCGCGTATTGCGCCATCGGGGGGCGACAGTGACAGGTTGCGTTCACATGTAGCTGATGATGCTTCCGCCGGCTTGATGTGACATCTCGTCCTCTCACTGGACAGCTCGCACGTTGCACTTGAGAATCGCAAATATCGCATCTCAACTGAACTGTGATGACTTATGTAAATGGGGAGTGGGATTAGGGAATGCTCTTCGTGTAAGGTGATCTCAGGATTACCTTCCCCAGGTCAAGCTCTCTCATACATCTGCTCGCTAACTCTTAATGCATGGGATTTTGCTTGATGAGACGAGGAAACCGTGTCTTTTTTCGATTCCACGACTGGAACTCACTTGCTATTCAGGATGTTCAGGAAGTTTTGCGTTAGTACCTTTTTTACTAAATAACCAAAGGATACACAGCCGTCAAGACAAGGATAGCAGACAGAAAAAATAGTAAACCATTGAAGTTATAGAAGAAATCCACATGTTTGTGACCTCTCGGAGACGTCAAATCGAGCACTTTCTGAAAATTGGAAGTAGCATAAATCAATGATTAACCCGCGGTATTACATGACTCCAAACCATTATTGAATCTGCTGATGAACCTCAAAGTTCCCATGTTAGAGTGGGAGCCAAATCCTTTGCAGGTTTCTAATATCAATAAATATCTGAGCCTTCTCTTACCCGCTCTACACTCAGTTTCTGATTCAATCGTTGGTCCTAATAGTGCAACTGAATCCCATTAAACTAATGTATGAGTAAGCGTCCTATGTGAGTTGCAGGCTATAAAACAATCTAATAACTCTGCAGCTGTAACTCTGCTGTATACATGGAGGTCCCATGCAGCTAGGTGTTTCTGAAGCAAATGATCCAAATCTGCTTAATAAAGAACTTTTGCACGTTATTTTGGAAAACGCGGGAATTTTCGACGGTTGTATACAGATTTTCTCAATTCTGAGAATCTTGCAGCAAATTTAAAGGCAGTGTTTACGATGAGAATCGCTTTTCTGCTTTTTTGCCAATCTTGAAGACGGCCCATGCTGATTTCAATGATGTCTTTGGAATCGTACAGGACCTTCTAGGGACGGATTTATGGTCCCTCGAAAATTGAGCTAGGGAAGCATGGTGGACGAGTTGTCCGAGGCTTCAAACTTCCGCCTTTGGCAGCCGATCTATGCGAGCTGGCCTGAGTAAAGAGAGAAGTTCGGAGTTAAGGGAAGGACGGGGCTAATGATTGGAAATCATCGCCCATCTCACGATCTCGAGCATTCATTTGTTCACGTCGGTGGGCGTGGAAAGTGCATCTGGGGTGTGACAAGCTGACGGGTGTCCAACTTTGGGACCGTAGGGAACCGTTCCGAACTCATTCTTCTTAGTTTTTCCAACGTTAGGGTTGCGCTAGGCCCCGCAGCTGCCGATCTCCACCGAAAAATCAGACGTGCTCTTTATCGTGGACACTGCCTTTAAGAATGCTTCCCGCCTTTTCTTTCCTTTAGCTATAGTTCCTTGGGGAAAATGCAGAAACCTCAGCTGTACAAAGCTACAACCGTAGAAAGTTCTCGGTTTGTAAATAAACTGGCACCCGAAGTCGAACTAACGGCTAACACTAAGCTCATTCCTCGAAAAAAATCTGCCCCTTATTTCTGCCTAGAGTACGTACACTTTTTGAAGCACTCCCTTTTTCGTATCAATCTCGTAGGATATAAACCTTGCATGATAATTTTAGTCTGATGAATGGGAGGGGCTGCAACGGTAGATCACCCCGAGCGAGTTGAAAACCCATTCTCCGGTGGGGCCGCCAACCCCGCACGGCCAGCCGACTGGTCCATGCGTCAGACTCAATCGAAAACAGAAACCATTTGTGCTTCCTATAAGTAAAATATAATGCAATAAGAAGGGGCATACTTGGAACCATATCCAACAATGATTTTCGTTTTCATTTAAAGATTCCTTTTTAGTGTCTATGTAGGTATTGTTCACGAATGGAGCCTGATCTTGACGACAGCAAAATTCAAGTAAGAAGTTTCCCTTGGTCGAAGTGTCTACTTTTTTGTGGTATTTGGTGTTAACACTTTTGAAGACTGTCATTTTTAGTTTGAAGACGAGGGAAAGTTTCGGCATGTAGTAACGTAACACTGCAGTGGATTAGACCCCTTTCTTCCGTTCACTCTACAGTACAGAGTAGACTTGATGCAAAAACGGCGTTTCGCTGTGTTTATCGCGGGTACATTGCTTCAATGTAGTCCGAGTTCAATTTTGAAGCCGTTTTCGGCTTGTTTTTAACGAGTCCTATACAATAGTGCTAAAAAATAATAGATTTGACTCCGAAAATTCATCGAAAATTACATTCTAAATTTATCATTACGAACTGATCAGACGGATAGCAGGAGTGAGGCTCCGTCCATACGTGACGAGAGCGGGCGTTCCCGCTGTTGTGCGCCTTTCGACGCTCCTCAACGCCGGAGCAGCCCGTGCCCGCAAATTAACACAGGCAAACAACCCATACCTCGTCTTAATTCGGTAGAAAACATTTGATCGGGTGATCAATCGCTCGAGTCGGCGCAACGGCTGATGATTCCCCACTGTTTTCAACTTCCGTGATGGGATTATGGAAAACGAGGGCAATAGTTTTGGTACAGACTTAATGCCACCCGCTTTATTGATGGAGCGGTGAGCTTGAAACTTGCTGCTTGCTTCGTGGTGCTGGTGTAAGACCTATTTTACACTTCCATCGCTGATCGCCGCGATGGCATGTTTTGAATATAGATTGATGTGCGACGCAATCACGATCGATGCTCATGGTTATCATACCATCGCGTCGCGCGGCGATCGAACTCTGAAAGAGGCCTAAGCGCGCGAGAGAGAGCGGGCGAGAAGGAGCGGATGTGAGCGGCTAGCGAACCGTGTGCCCACGATGACCATTAATTTTTCGAAAACGCACGCTCTCGCTGGACGCAGCCTGAGAGCGGAAACCTGTTTTTAACCTGGGAATTCCGGAAGGAAATTCACTGTTCTGGAGAGAATATAGCGGTCCAAAATGCTTCTTCACATACCATTGCGCTTGCCCTTCCGAGAGGAACGCGAAAATTATCTTGAAAATTCAGATCGTCAAATTTTAAGCGACTTATAGCGATTTAGTGCCTTGAACGCGCGAAAAACCTCGTTTCAGAAAAAATTCTGATCAGCTCTGTGCAACGCGTGGTTTTTCTTGAACGGTGGTGTCAAAACAAGCCGTCTGATGTGATCTGTATATTACCTACAAGAAAACCTCGCAGGGACATCCCCACCATTTCAAAGATGATGAATGCTTTCTAGTCGTTTCTGAATCGCTGTCTCCGAATCTGACATCGGATTTCGCTGCGAACACCTCTGAGCAAAGTTATAAGCGTTTTTAAAGCTTCGCGAAAGGGAACGGTATCCATAAGCCAATTTTTACGGTGTTCGGAAAATTTTTTCCGGACTCCGCTCAAAACTTACAGCTCTGGGTTACTTAGTGCGTTGAACCCGAAACTGGGGTCTGTTTGCCGCTAGACTTAGGGTTACTGTAGGTTACGGTAGGCATAATGCCGACTAACAGGCTTTACCTACCTTAATATTTCGAAAATCGAAGAATGAACCTCAAATTCGTGTTCGTCGTTACAAATAGCATCCAGATTGAAATTTGGAGTCAAATCTGAGACTTTGACCGTACTACCGTATACCCATCGTAGCCTACCGTACTCTATCGGAAATCGATAAACAGGTTGCAGATTCGTTTTCAGCACTCCAGAGTACTCCCATAGAAAACTTGTGGGACTCATCTACCAAAGCATTCCGGAAATTGTCGAATATCGCGTTTTGCCCTCAAAATTTTCCCAGATAGGAACCTTAGATCAAAATGTGTTGAGTACTCTGAAAAGTGTCAAATGAACATCAGATTCGTGATCAGCACCTCAAAAAGACCCCATAGGGAAATTTTGAATCAGATCTGGAAACGCTTTCAGAACCATACTTTTATATACAAAATGGGCTCAACGAACTACTAAAGGCTCCTGGTCTCTCCCAATCTGTAACTCATGGATCCCCAGCGTCTTCTTTGAAAGTAGAAGGAAGTGACTAAGTATTTAGCCTCAGCACGTCAAATAACCCTTCACTGGAAATTTTCAACCAAATTCATCCATGAGCTATGTACAACCGTCACGTTCAACTCAGCTGTAGGAAATACGAATTTTACTGGCTATAACTTCTGACGCAAATGTCCGCAACAAAATCCGAATTCAGTTTCAGAGAGAGTGTGCCAGAATTGCCCGAAAAAGATTCCTGATCTGAAATGTCGAGGGTAGCCAGCCATGCGACGTTCCCTAGTTAGATGGAACTTTGCTATTCTCCTGAACTTGTCTCTGAATCAGGAGTATTGGATGTTAGCGATTTCCATCAAATGTTGCACACACAAAAGATATCACAGGCAAGAGCATAAGCAAAAGCCGAAAAAAAAGCTAGAAGCTAGAGTCTTTTTCAGCAGAAAATTCATGGTGGTTGGTTTTTCATTTGCCTTTGAACCCCTCAACGAAATATTCAGATGTTGTGTGGTAGTCTAATTAGTTCTATTCAGGTGAATAAACTTAACCCCGGCGATAGTTGCGAAGAAACCTTTTCGGTGAGGTCCTTTTTTGAGTTGAAGAGTTCCGAGCGCCGAAAATGTCCAATGTCAAAAGATGGGTCATAAAAGCTGTTAGTTTATATCCAATGTGTTTGGTCCAACCTTAAAATAGTATACCCAGTGTTACCGACGTCAGGTTTGCACTCACATTTGAACATGCATCTGACAATAAGAGCAAGTGCAGCAAACACTCAATGTGATATAATGACCCATACGAAGATGATTGTTACAAGCACGAATCCGACAATGTGTTTTAGGTCACACACTGACTACTTCTGGACGAGCGCCACAAAAGCGTGACTTGCCTGATATTGAATACTTTTTACAGTCAATATCCTAGTAAACTGACCCGCCAAACTAGCAGGAAACCAGTTGAGGTCAACGTCCGAATTTTTCAACATCTCAGATAATCACCGAATGTGCGCCAGCATGAACAACCGCTAGCTTAGGAATAGAAACTTTCGAACTTGTTTAGGGAAACGTACACCATCTGCGAGAACTATTTTTGTTCTTGGAAAACGTTTTAAGGATGGCGATATTTTGATGACGTGTGTCCGCCTCAGTATTAGTTGTCTCCCTGTGCGAAAGGAACCCAATTCCAAGATTCTCCTCGAAATGGTTCACGCGAGTTTTTTCATCTGATCGAACAAGGCGTGCAAAGGGCACAGACCGCTCGAATGGCCGTGCAAAAACCACCAGTAATTGGGTAGCTCGAAAGCCACAATCCACCCCATCAACGAAAAAACCACAGCCTACCATCGCATGAGGGGAAAAAGGGAAGAAGCGCATGCGAAAGCACTACGAGAAAAATCTCACTTATAGATATTTATCGAAATAGCACATAATTAAATACACGTATTCTGAATTCATAAAGTGATACAGATCAAGGAGGCCATGAAATAGCCAGAGAAAATTATTAGGAACCCGATAAAGCGTGACTGTCAACATAGAATGAGAAAAAAAAACGAATAAAATTCTACAAGAAGGGCATACACTCACTGCATAAAGCCACTATACTTTTGCTCTTCAAATGATGAATCGCTGTAGTAGGAAGCTGGTGAGAAATCAGATTTGGACAGTGCTTGAGGATAGTAGGGCGAGACATCAGCGGACTGGTAGTACTGTTGTTGGACTAGAACCCTCTGAGGGGGTTGTGACGAGTAATTGCTTTGTTGAAGTAGAGCTCGAAGTTGTTCAATATAACGGGCAGCTTCCCTGAGAGTTTCCACTTTTGAGAGTTTTTGCTTGGAGCCGTTTGGCCTCGGAACCCGCAATCGAAGTTGGTTGAAGCCCTGATTCACCTGGAATAGTACATATATTTTCCACGCTACAAAAGTTGGATCAAGTGTAGAAACTGACCTGATCGACTCGCTTCCGTTCGCGTTCGTTGCGTCGCAACTTCTGAGGTAAAAGCTTGGTGGATGGCTGTGAAGGCATTGTCGGGGCTATTCAAATGGCACAATGACCTTTGCCGAGCGATCACAGGGGCGGGACCACCATGGGATAGGGGAGGAGCCCATCCATCAACGGAAACCAACAAACCTACTCGTGGCGCGTGTGAATAACTGAGTAGATGGAATTCATCAGTCTCACCATTCCAAGTGGTAGATCGATTCGGAACTGCCATCATAAGTGACTAGAGAATACTGCTTACTTGCAGAGCAGGCAATGACAGGGTGGACATGAGCAGAATGAATCACCCCAATTCTTGAAGTTCCATCCAGCACATCTACGAATGAATGATTGGGGTGGTTTTCTGTAACATTCCTGGTTGGAGAATTACAATGGCTATGACTGGCTCCTAACAAAGCCATTAATTCGATCCGCAAGCCGGCATTAAAGAACGTGGAACAATTCCATACATATAGCGGATAGTTTTAATTCGATAGGTCTGGTACTGAGTGAGCAATTCGAACTTGGTGTTCTCAGAACACTTCGTAGAATCGAAAGATTTGAACAACCTCCCTCAAAAGTGCCGCGTGAGTGAATTTTCCGATGATGCCGGCTCAAACTTTCCGACTGTTTGGGTAAAACAGAATAAACCCCCCAAGTCTTCTCGGGTCAATGAACAAAACTACAAATTCTGCATTCAATGAAGAATCATCGAAAATTCAATAGTCGTATATAAAAATCGATCGATTTTTCATTCGTTCCCGAATATGATAAAATGTAGCTGTCCCTTAGCTTCATCCGGATATTGAAACTCTGTGTTTGTTTTAGAAGCTCTCCAAAGAATTTATTGCCGGTCACCTTTCGGCTTAGTAAAGCCTTTTTCGGACATTAAATATGGTTAACAATACAGTGACAAATCAACGCAAAACATGAAACAATCACCCACCAAGTCGCTCTGCTACTTTGGTGGCCGTTAATTTCCGAGTATGTATTTAGCGAATACTCGACAAAATTTTGGTGTACACTTCCATTCGCCAAATATGCAAAAAAAATGCATACAACCTAGCTCCCTCTTTTTCAGCTTGTCGAAGTAAGGTTCATTTTCTTTATCATATCAGAATCTCTTTATCTCTGTTGTATTTCGCCATGACCGACAGCTCCTCTGCTTGCTACGCCCGGATTGATTCTAGCAAGATTGGCTTTACATATTTTTATCCAGATTTATTAAAGAACCGAACACTCAAGTAAACAAGTTATTCAGTTCCCTGATAGAAATGAAGACAGAGGGTTCCAGATTTTTCTCTTCCAGAAACGTGGGGTTTGAATTTTCCTAAGGTACAATACTAACACGAAGTTTTGTGAGAATGGGAAGCTTTCGCCCAACGTCGCAAAAAAACGTTCAATACTTGTGACTACTGTAAACGAAGATTCTTCTGAGTTCTAAAAATCTGTCCTATTCTCAGTTCAAATGTTCCCCTAATCTTGTGCTTTGTGGGATGAAGAAACCTTAAATCGCGTTGTTTTTTTAATGAAATTGTCTTTGCGATCGCTTCACGAAAACGTCGCCCCGCAAACTGCGGTCAAAAATTGAGTAGTAATTGTATGAACAATAGAAGAGCATTCTCTATGTTTTCAATGGATTAGATGTAGGTGGGGCAATCTCGAGATTCGTACAGGTAGAATTCTGCGAATCCTTCATTAAAAACGCTCGGGAACTTCCTGAGAGCCGGACTTGTGTGGCGAAAATCTCAAAACGTAAACGAGGGAGTTCAAAAATTCAACATGCACGGATCTCGAGATTGTCCTACCTACACCTAATCCATGAAGAAAACTTAGAGATCGCTCTCCTATCGCTAGAACATTTACTACTCAAAGTTTGGTCGCCATTTGCCGTTAGCGACGTTTTTGAGAAACGCCCGGCAACACAATTTCACTCAAAAACGAAGCGGGAAACTTCGAAACACAAAGCACATCAGCAAGTAAGAAATTGAGCCGTGAATACGACTGCGTTTTCAGAATCCCAAAAAGTCTTCATTCAAGAAAGTTGTAAGCATCGGACGTTTTTTGCCAATTTTAGCAAATGCTACATATTTCTACAAAACTTAGCGCGGGTATTGTAGAATAGGGGTCCAGTAAAAACAAGACTAGCAAATGAGATAGAATTCTGTGAATAAGCCGAACCATCGGATCAGCCCGCCCACACTTAAGAAAGTTTGTACATCCCCAAGAACACTTGTCGTTGAGCTGAATACTCGACAACCAAATCTGGATAGTCTTATCCCTCGAGTCAGAAACAAAGCAGAAAATTACAAGTCGAAAACGAGTCAAAATGAATTACATAAACTTCGAGTCAAGCCTAACCTTTTGAATGAGATTGCCCTGATTTTTTTCGAATTGGACAAGACGTGCAGGTGCAGTGGGTGTATGAGATGCCATCGTTAACACACGGATTGATGAATGAATGATAGCGCAAGGACGAGTCAATTCAAACCACGGCCCGGTACGGCCAGCTCATCGGCGGTCACTCAACCCTGCCACTATCTTCTCCCGAGGTCTCTTAGAAAATTGGTGGCCATTGGTGGCCAGAACGGAGAGTTGGTCATCGTGCTTCTTCCTACGTACTTGTCGACAACGAGATCATCGCATAATTTTTTTTACAGCATGGTTTCCCGTGGCCAACGGAGGCTACTGGGGACTGTGAATACAGCGGCAGTAATCATGAAAATACGAAAGCCCTCAGGAGGCTAAAAACTATACGCCGGCTGGTTCTGAAAACCTCACCGGTAAGTTCCCGCAGTTTCATGAGTACGGACACAGATCTGAGGCTAGCTTCTCGGGTTTCACGGGTTTACGGTTTATTTGTATTCTATTGGGAATCGTTAAAGGAATACACAGATTCAAAACGTGAACATCAAACAAAATTCCTTCACGCCGCCTGTAAAAGAAGCAACGCTTAGTCATACGTTTTCCCTATCCTTGTCAACTTTTCTTCAGTCTTCCGGAGCTACTGTACCACCACATCACAACCCAAAATGCTCGCTGGGTATTGTTCGTTGGCGAAGGATTAGTAAGTAATTCCACCATTGTTTACTATGTCTAATCATGGAGTAGTGCGAGGATTGGGAGGATAGTGGATAAAATCGGCGCGAGATGCACTCTGGACAAGGTCAGAGCGGATTACTAGCTCGGCGTGAAAACTAGCACCTACCCGATGAAGAAGATGTTCAGGCTGCCTTCAACGCACTACTTTCAATACCCGAGCAGAGTCTTGTAAAAACGGGGAGCATCTTCCGAATTCGGCAAAAAAAAAACGTCCGATGCATGTAGCTTTTTTGAATGAAGACTTTTTTGAATTCTGAAAACGCTATCTTGTTCACATTTTGAATCGCTACCCGATTATGTGACCTGTGGGCCGAAGGCCCCTTATATCGCTTTGTTTTTGAAGAAAATTATTTTTGTGATTTTTTATCAAAAACGTCGCGTGCGGCGTGGTGCGGCGAAATTTTGAGCAGTATTTATACAAGTAATAGAAGTGCACTCTGTATGCTCTCTTCTTGAAATAGATGCAGATGAGAGAATCTCAAAATTTGTGTAGATTGAATTTTCGAAATCTTTCATTTGAGAGTACGGGATTTTCGCAAGAGAACTCCGACTTTTCAGGAAGTTCTCAAGCGCATTCAATGAAGGATTCCGAAAATTCTACGTTCGCAAGCCTTGAGATTCTCTCATCTGTGCCTAATTCATGAAGAAAGCATACAGGATGCTCTTTCATTACTTGTACAAATACTGCTCAAAGTTTCGCCGCAACGTTTTTGAAAATTGATTGCAAAAACTATTTCTTCAAAGACAAAGCGATTTTAGGGAGCTTCGACACACAAGTCACATAATTAGGTAGCGATTTGATCAGCGAATATGATAGCGTTTTCCGAATTCGAAAAAGTCTTCATTCAAAAAAAGTTACATGCATCGAACGTTTTTTTTTGCCAAATTTGAAAGATGCTCCCAGTCTTTAAAAAGCTTAGTGCGGGCATTGTATGTGTAAGGAGTATAGAATCAGATGGGTTCTGGCATCCTAAAGAGCCAAAGAGTCATACTGGAGACTTCCAAGATTGCATCGAATACTTTGAAAAATAGACCTCCTCACAATGACTCGGGGGGTGGTCTGAAAGAGGTCTATGAAGAAGATGGTAGCTCATATAAAAGATTGGCCCGAAAGTTCAGCACCAACTTCTCAGCAAATTTTCCTTGTTTTTCTGCCATCGTTTGATCAAATAAGACATTTCGAGGGAGTGACTTCCAGATCAAAGTACTGAAACCACTCGCGGAAAAACCTCAGAGGAGTAAATATCGCATTTTTGAGAGTGTCTGAAGGTTTGCATAAAATCTTCATAAAACAACTGTTATTTTGTCAATTGTCGATTTTTTTTTGAAAAATGCTAGTGATCAATAGCTGTCCTTAGAAAAAAAATTTCGCTGACCTACACTTGGTGCTGAACTTTCGGGCCAATCTTGTATTCAAGCTACCATCTTCTTCTTAGACCTCTTTCCGAGTTTGATCGCCGCGCGTCGCGATGGGATGATAACAATGGGCATCGATCGAGATCGCGTCGCGCGTCGATCTGCATTCAAAACATGCCAAAATTTTCTTCCTCCCTCTTTCTTTCTCTTTAGACTTCACCTCTTTTCTCCAATTCCTTCCTTTCCATCTTCCTTTTCCATTCAATTTTTCTCCTCACCTTCTCTCTCTGTGTTCTCTTTTTTTTTACATTATCTTTCTCTCGCTAATCCTCCTTCTTTCTTCTCCCTCCATTCCCTCTTTTTCTTCTTCTCCATTTCTTCTTTCTCTTTTTCATTCATCTAAATGTTTTCTCATCCTTCCTTTTTTTTTGCTTGCTGGCCTTTGCTTCTTTATTCCTCTTTCCCTTCTTTCCTTAGTTCTCTCCTTTTCCCCTTCTTTCTTTCATTCTTTCCCTTCTTCTTTTTCTCCCTCCTTTCTTTCTATTTCCATAATTGTTCCTTTCTTTCTTTCTATCTATCCCTTTATGTACACCTCTACATATTTTCAAACTCTTCTCCAATATAATCTTGATGTTCCTATCAAAATCCAAAATTAAATGAAAATAAAGTCGCTAGCTAGTTTGGAATTAATTGTTATTCAAGGATGAGGGGGAGTTCCTGGAACTTCGTTCCTAGACTGACGAGCTATCGGAGGATAACAACACGAAAGCCCATGTCAGATTTTGCATCAATGGAATTCACAAAATGATCTAAACATTTGATTTGTTCAATAATATCATTCTACCGCTGGCGTATAATAAATAGTAAAATAAAAACTCCTAGCTACCTCCTTCACTGAGGAGCCCGGGGTAGCTAGAGATATGAATTGTCTGAAGACAGGGGCGAAACAATTCATATCTGAAATTATTCTAATCTATTCTATATTTAATTAAATTCCATTCCAAATACCGATTAATATTCAGCGGCACAAAAAAAAACAGAACCGACAATAGTTTTTTTCTTAATTGAATAACCTAATCATATGGCTTCCGCCTGACGCGATCACTTCGCATTTTTGTCAAGGCGTGCGCTTTAGTCAGCCGTGTCCTTTTGTCACGATCCGAATAAAAACATCACATCAAAGTTGCTTTTCAAAGGCGAGTGATTTAGAATCCTCCTCCACCACATCCGTCCTAAACTTTCGCATCCTTGGAGTTGTCTTCGGCGGTTTCAGTGCGCGCATGAGCGCTAATTACCTACACATTAATTCCACTATGATCCCGCAATCGTATAAATGCACCCCTACACGACGTTGAGCCGAATACCTCAATCATAACATTGAAGCCCTTCCTTACCGCCATCTCACAGCCTCCCCTTCTCCTATCATCAGCTTCACCGCAGTAGATGGTGTACTCCTCTACGTTGTTGACGGGTCTATCTCTGAGGCGGGTTTCCTACAAAGCAGCAAACGGAGTGTGGAAATTAGAGGCCTAGACAGCCCAGATTGTTCGATATCCCTCGACAATGACCAGCAATTCAGGGTGGCAAAAATGTGGCTAGTGACCACAGACTCCATGAACTCCCTAAGTACAGGTCCTAAGAAAACACGGACTAGAGGCCTTAGTGTGCCGGAGAACGAGACACCGTTATGTAATGTGTGAACACTTTCGCGATATAGCTGGGCAGGCTATATCCCTTGAACGTTCCCTGTGTACACTAAAACGTCTGCTGGGTTCAGTAGAAACAGGGGCACCACGAAAAAATTCCGATGGATCCTCATAAATCTTAGGTGGCACACCTTCAGTCCGCAAAGTACACGCTGGTTGCGAAAGCGTGTTGCGGCGCGGTTTCGAGACGCCCGGATGATCCGACATCCCTGTCTGAGGGTTCACGATACCGCGCCGCAACACGCTTTCAAAATCAGTGTGCACTTGCGGACTGAACGCGATTGCGTAGATGAACTGTACATAAAAAACAGTGTGTATGTGGAGGAACCCGAACTATTACAGCTAGCCCACTCCCTTGGGAACCTACACCCAGCTGTCATGTGGTGCTTCGAAATTCTGCGGACTCCTCGATTTCTCATGATCCACAATTAGTTCGGAAGAAACCGAGTCTAAAAATAGCCCTGTCTAAACGTTCTTTTCTCCAGAAATTCTTCCTGTATCCGGAAAGTTCAAAGTGACATTCTGGAGATTCCAATCAATATCCTGCAGTTGGAAACCAGTCTCATATCATTTCGCAAATCTGCTGGATTTCTCTCGCATGTTCCTTCAAAGCAACGCCTATGTACTCAGCAAAGGCATTTTTCTCCATTCCTCACCAATTCTGACCTCATAATTACCAGAATCGAGGTTAAAGAGCTCTGGCGGTCAGTCAGCCAGTCCATTGGGCACATCAATCGCGCCGCCGTACGGACCACAAAGGTACGCGCGTTGTAAAATATTCAATGAATCCCCCCAATATAGCTTCCATAGTTGATCGAATAATTAGCGATAATTTCCACTGTAATTGTTCGATCATCATTTGCGTGCAGAATGAATATATACCATGCATTTCGATGTGCAGCAGTTGACTGAGGGAGAACTGATGGACGCGTGAGTTTATTTCGCATTCCAACCGGGGGCTCATTACCATCTATCTTCAATTGGTATTCATAGAATTGTTCGGAGTCCACCATCGGAGGAGGCGTCATGCTCCACTCTGAGAATTCCATGAATAACAGGAGATATTGGCAGCAAGAGGAAACACTCCTTCAAGGTCTAAAGAGTTCTCTTGAAATCGCAAACAATTCGCATGAAAAAAGAAGCCCCCTCCCCCCCCCTCCCCCAGAAAAACCCCAAACTACAATACCCACCCTAAGTTTTGGAAAAAAGGCGAAAAAAACGCGGAAAATCGCTTTTTTCGTCTTTTGGTCATAACTCGCTTCAAAGTGGAAGTTTTACAAACTTGAAGACATCTTTGGAATCAGCATTGATCACTCTTTGTTTTTTGATCTATACATGGCTTACTCTCAAACAAGGCATATAAGGTTGACACAATCAATCGAGTGTGATGTGGGACAGTATGAAATGCTGAAATTGATTGATTAATTTATTTACTATTTGAGACAGCCATGATAAAGACATCAAAAGTCAACAATAAAACACCAAAATCAGTTCATTTTTTTTCTAACAATTCTTGTAGAACCAGAGTCATCTGCAATATGAGAACAGTCAAACGTAGAGTGATGGAAAACTCAAAACTTCAAAAGAATCTTTTTTGCTATTCGTTTAAAGGAGCAAAAACCTTTGAGGGATGGAGAGATGTCACACTTCAGAGCTAAATAAGTCGATCCAGCGCGAGCTGTAAATGAGTGCGCCCTAATGCCTAATTTTGGTTTAGAATACCAAATTTTGAGGAAAGTACCTCAACTTTTCGAAGGAATGAGTTTATAGAATTTTGACGCGCGTATGGAGAGCTGACCAGATAGTATTTTGAACACCCAACAAGCATCAGCAAATTTTCTTCTAGATGACAAGGAATGGAGCCCAAAAAATTTATTCCTCACTGCCGCATTCGGTACCCGAGAGTGCAGGAAGCCGTTGTATCTAATTACAAGTTTTCTCGTATAATTATTTTGAACTCGCTCAAGTAACTCCTCATCTTTTTTCTTATGAGGATTAAATACTGATGTACCACTTTCTACAATGGGCCTGACAAACGTTTTATAGGCATGCAATAAAACGGATCTGTTTTTTGTGGATAACCCCTTGAAAATTTGATAAGTCTTGTTTAAGGCCCTTCTGCTAATCACTCTATAGTGTTCTGAAAAATCGAGCTTACTATCATAATGGAAACCTAGATCAACTATTTTGTCCGCCATTGGTATAATTGAACCATGCAGTTGATAGTTTGGAATAGATATGGAATTCCCAATTCTAAGAAATTTTGTTTTCTCTGGAGCTGATGGCAACTGCCAAGTTTTTGACCATTCCTCAATGCTGACGATAGCTCTCTGAAGGCAAAACGGGTCATCCTCTATGAATTCACAGTATATTTTGAGATCATCCGCGAACTGGTTACATTTTATTTTAGAGTTTTGGAGCCGAAGGGGAATATCGGCGGTATAAATTGTGAATAGAACGGGGGATAGAACACGTCCTTGCGGAACCCCACTCAGTACGTTCTTAACTGATGACATCGCGTCTTTCACCTTTACTTGGAAGGTCCTACCAGTAAGATATTCACACAACCATTTCTGCAAAAGTGGATGTAGACTAAGCAGATTAATTTTATGGATCAGTTTTTTATGACTGACCCTATCAAAAGCCCTTGAAAAGTCAAAGAAGACTACGTCACAACATTTCTTCTTGTCAAGCAGGCTAGTCCAATCTTCCAAGCATTCCAACAAATTAGTAAATGTGTGACTGTGTCTCTTCTTGTATCTTTTCATTTGTTTTCATTTGGGGTCTTTTATTCAACCATTTTTAATCTGTTAGATTTTTTTAAAGTTTAACTCTAAATCTACTCCGTGTGTTATTTATTATGTAGCTGATCATTTAGTTATTTGTTTACTATTTTTGGTGTTGTTTATAACATTTTTTTTCATTTACTCTATTTTTGTATGAGTTTTCACTATAATTTGAATACTTGTACAATTCAATTTCATTCATTTTATTCTTGCTTTATTAAAAAAATGTTTCGCTAAGAACGTTAAATAATTATTCAGAAAGCAACCGTTGTAGCTCTAACCTCAGGCAAAGAATTCAAAACAGTAAACACCTCAACAATGGAGGAGATGGACTCTGTTTCATTTCAAGTAAGCTCCTGTTTCCCATTATCACATCGCGAAGCGGTGGCTTTTTCGTCGGAAGCCTCTTATCACTATTTATATTTCACCGAGACCCACCTGCCGGTGATAATCGAAATCGACAGCTCACTAGGGATTTAACAGAGCTTAGTTTGAGTTGAAATTACTTGTATCAATATTCAACAATTCTGGGGTTATTTTCAGAACTCGAAAATAACATTCGGCATCTCAATTCCAAAAATGTTTTCAAGTTCAAGAAAAAAAGTTGTTTCTTGAAGTGGTTGTAACACATTTCGCCCTCCCAAAAAGTTGAAATTCTTCAGATTTGATGAGACTTCAACCTGAAGAACATCACCAATCAATTCTTGTCGTATTGCTGACTTTGAGACTGTATCTATACCTGGGAAACGGTCAAGATTTACTTTTATTTTTGCCTAGTCTTAGATGAACTTTGTTCTGGCGATGCCCCCCCCCCTTCAGCTTTCCCGTATCTCCACTCCTTCCACTCTATCTCTCTCCCTTACTCTCGACGACCTGACGCACTCCTCGCTCGAAAACAGTCCCCCGAAGTGGATTGAATTCGCGCAGCGAGGATGGACTGGCGAGTCAGACCACCCAGCAGCCAGCGCGCGGCCGCGGCGCGTCACCGCATTGATTAATCTACTTAACGAAAGGTCTGACTCAACCAACTGGCGGCTCGTCGTCAAATATAAATCATTAAGTACAAGGAATAGAGTCGGAATATGGATTTTTCGGTTTTCTCCGATTTTTTGTAATTTAAAAAATACAGATTTATCGGAATGTGAGGTAAACTCTTTGCGTTATCTGTGCTGTTGCGGTAAAAGACCCTTAATAGTACCATATTGAAATTTACGTGCCATCGGTGAGTGAATCCCAGCAAATCCAAACTGGCGACAAATTGAGATTGCGACAAATTGAGATTTCGGCATTTCAAACTGGGCTCTTTTTCAGGGAGATTTGGTTTGCCCATGATGTTATTGATTCTAGTAGGGGTCTCTGCCGTGTGTATGTTTTTGCAGAGCTTACAATCAGAACAGAAGGTGCTGTGCTTCTCTGGGCCGCATTCCGGTCCGCAATTGCGTCTCTACACGCTTTTCGGCCGCACGCGCTCGAGTCAGTCGAGTTTCCAGCGCCAAAGCCTACTCGATATGGCCTTTTATACAGTTTTCTCCAATTTTGTTCAGTTTCCGGTTTCCAAACCCCACCTAGAGTCAACAGATCGGCGGCTGCAGCGCTGAAAACTCTTCCGACTCGAAAGCGCAAAGCGTGTCGAGACGCAATTGCGGACCGGAATTCGGCCCAGAGAAGCACAGTACATATGGTCTCTCCTTAGAATGAAGTCTAGTGAATGGATGGGGCTACGACGTTAAACGCACGATCGAAACTCTTCTAACCGGTGGTGTCACGAACGCCGCACGGCCCGCCGCAATGAGCGAGCCTCTTCCAAACTTGAAATAGATTTCATATTTGCGTTCGGCGCCACAAATATCTTGCCCCACCTCGTACAAAATTTAATCTAAAATGTCACAAGGTAGCTCAGTTGAATACGAAACTTAGGTGTCAGGCAGGAATCGAACCCGCATTGCATCGCTTACCGGGCGAGTGTGTTACCCTTACACTACCGACACCCCGCTCTGCATCCCTCAGCTATTCACACATGAACTGTGTAGGCACAACAGCAATCACCAGTTAATGGGTATGGATCTGGCTAAGCACATATCGGCATTGAATCCAGTTAAGCTGAGGCCTTGAAAGATGTTGTTTTGATGTTTTTAGAAGGTTTTGATGCCTTAATTTTGGCATGATATATAATCACAAGATGTCACAAGGTAGCTGAGTTGAATACAAAACTTAGGTGTCAGTCAGGAATTGAACCCGCATTGCATCGCTCTCCGGACGAGAGTGTTACCATTACACTACCGACACCCCGCTCTGCATCCCTCAGCTATTCACACATGAACTGTGTAGGCACAACAGCAATCACCCGATCAACAGCAATCACAACATTTAATCTAAAAATACTTTCTTTTCTCGATCCCCTAAAAATTAATTCTTGATCTGGCCATTGGCACTAAGAACTTAGCGAAATTCAAATTAGTTCTTTTTAGTCCCCCCACCACAGTACAAAAAGACAAAATTTCGCGATTTCGGTTTGTGCTGGTATCAGTCTCTTGTCAGCTCGTTCGTCCGCAATGTGAAAAAAAGACGCCGAGCCTGCAGGGCTACTCTGCAATTTTGAAATTTGTTGATCAAATGTAGTTTTTTTTCTAAATCGGAACGCCAAAAAAATCCATATTCCGACCCTATTCCTTGTACTTAATGATTTATATTTGACGACGAGCCGCCAGTTGGTTGAGTCAGACCTTTCGTTAAGTAGACTAATCAATGCGGTGACGCGCCGCGGCCGCGCGCTGGCTGCTGGGTGGTCTGACTCGCTAGTCCATCCTCGCTGCGCGAATTCAATCCACTTCGGGGGACTGTTTTCGAGCGAGGAGTGCGTCAGGTCGTCGAGAGTAAGGGAGAGAGATAGAGTGGAAGGAGTGGAGATACGGGAAAGCTGAAGGGGGGGGGCATCGCCAGAACGAAGTTCATCTAAGACAAGGCAAAAATAAAAGTAAATCTTGACCGTTTCCCAGGTATAGATACAGTCTCAAAGTCAGCAATACGACAAGAATTGATTGGTGATGTTCTTCAGGTTGAAGTCTCATGAAATCTGAAGAATTTCAACTTTTTGGGAGGGCGAAATGTGTTACAACCACTTCAAGAAACAACTTTTTTTCTTGAACTTGAAAACATTTTTGGAATTGAGATGCCGAATGTTATTTTCGAGTTCTGAAAATAACCCCAGAATTGTTGAATATTGATACAAGTAATTTCAACTCAAACTAAGCTCTGTTAAATCCCTAGTGAGCTGTCGATTTCGATTATCACCGGCAGGTGGGTCTCGGTGAAATATAAATAGTGATAAGAGGCTTCCGACGAAAAAGCCACCGCTTCGCGATGTGATAATGGGAAACAGGAGCTTACTTGAAATGAAACAGAGTCCATCTCCTCCATTGTTGAGGTGTTTACTGTTTTGAATTCTTTGCCTGAGGTTAGAGCTACAACGGTTGCTTTCTGAATAATTATTTAACGTTCTTAGCGAAACATTTTTTTAATAAAGCAAGAATAAAATGAATGAAATTGAATTGTACAAGTATTCAAATTATAGTGAAAACTCATACAAAAATAGAGTAAATGAAAAAGAATGTTATAAACAACACCAAAAATAGTAAACAAATAACTAAATGATTAGCTAATAAATAACACACAGAGTAGATTTAGAGTTAAACTTTAAAAAAATCTAACAGATTAAAAATTGGTTGAATAAAAGACCCCAAATGAAAACAAATTAAAAGATACAAGAAGAGACACAGTCACACATTTACTAATTTGTTGGAATGCTTGGAAGATTGGACTAGCCTGCTTGACAAGAAGAAATGTTGTGACGTAGTCTTCTTTGACTTTTCAAAGGCTTTTGATAGGGTCAGTCATAAAAAACTGATCCATAAAATTAATCTGCTTAGTCTACATCCACTTTTGCAGGAATGGTTGTGTGAATATCTTACTGGTAGGACCTTCCAAGTAAAGGTGAAAGACGCGATGTCATCAGTTAAGAACGTACTGAGTGGGGTTCCGCAAGGACGTGTTCTATCCCCCGTTCTATTCACAATTTATACCGCCGATATTCCCCTTCGGCTCCAAAACTCTAAAATAAAATGTAACCAATTCGCGGATGATCTCAAAATATACTGTGAATTCATAGAGGATGACCCGTTTTGCCTTCAGAGAGCTATCGTCAGCATTGAGGAATGGTCAAAAACTTGGCAGTTGCCATCAGCTCCAGAGAAAACAAAATTTCTTAGAATTGGTAATTCCATATCTATTCCAAACTATCAACTGCATGGTTCAATTAAACCAATGGCGGACAAAATAGTTGATCTAGGTTTCCATTATGATAGTAAGCTCGATTTTTCAGAACACTATAGAGTGATTAGCAGAAGGGCCTTAAACAAGACTTATCAAATTTTCAAGGGGTTATCCACAAAAAACAGATCCGTTTTATTGCATGCCTATAAAACGTTTGTCAGGCCCATTGTAGAAAGTGGTACATCAGTATTTAATCCTCATAAGAAAAAAGATGAGGAGTTACTTGAGCGAGTTCAAAATAATTATACGAGAAAACTTGTAATTAGATACAACGGCTTCCTGCACTCTCGGGTACCGAATGCGGCAGTGAAGAATAAATTTTGGCCTCCATTCCTTGTCATCTAGAAGAAAATTTGCTGATGCTTGTTGGGTGTTCAAAATACTATCTGGTCAGCTCACCATACGCGCGTCAAAATTCTATAAACTCATTCCTTCGAAAAGTTGAGGTACTTTCCTCAAAATTTGGTATTCTAAACCAAAATTAGGCATTAGGGCGCACTCATTTACAGCTCGCGCTGGATCGACTTATTTAGCTCTGAAGAGTGACATCTCTCCATCCCTCAAAGGTTTTTGCTCCTTTAAACGAATAGCAAAAAAGATTCTTTTGAAGTTTTGAGTTTTCCACCACTCTACGTTTGACTGTTCTCATATTGCAGATGACTCTGGTTCTACAAGAATTGTTAGAAAAAAAAATGAACTGATTTTGGTGTTTTATTGTTGACTTTTGATGTCTTTATCATGGCTGTCTCAAATAGTAAATAAATCAATCAATCAATTTCAGCATTTCATACTGTCCCACATCTCACTCGATTGATTGTGTCAACCCTATATGCCTTGTTTGAGAGTAAGCCATGTATAGATCAAAAAACAAAGAGTGATCAATGCTGATTCCAAAGATGTCTTCAAGTTTGTAAAACTTCCACTTTGAAGCGAGTTATGACCAAAAGACGAAAAAAGCGATTTTCCGCGTTTTTTTCGCCTTTTTTCCAAAACTTAGGGTGGGTATGTATTTCAAATTTCAGCAGAGCTTCTGTGGGTATCACAGAGCGGGCGCTTGCTAGAGGGTAGCGAAGCTGGTAAAGTGAGGTGAGAACGGAATTAAAAGAATCAAATTTCGTAAGTTTGAACTTTTTTTCCTTATAGAAAAGCCGCGTTATTATTCTTTTGAGAAATCGTTCTCCCGTCGCATAGAGGTACGGTTTTGGTTGGCCGAGCTCACAATTAAAGGCAGTGGTCACGATGAAAACGTTATCGAAAAAGCTACAAAAATCAGCTTAGATCAAAAACAGCTAAAAACTATGAAGGTAGCACGGTGAAAAACGGGCTAGAATCAGAGTTTCTAGGGCCCAAAGATGCCTTTAATTGAGCACAAGGGGCTCTGCCTGAGCCGGAGGTTTCGATTTTGAGGGCGTAAAGAGCTTTTCAAACAAGTTTTTGACATTTTCCTCACATGGTTGCTGCAACGAGTCCCGAAAAATTCTTACTATTGTGATAATTCGAAGGCTGCATCCAACATGGGCAGTCCCTTGTAAGCACAGTCCAACCTCAGAATTGTTTTTGAGTTTTACTGCTTGCCTTAGCAAGAATTCAGATCTCTCCAGAATCGCTCAGAACTCACTACGAATGAATTTATGGCCGCTCAAAGTTGAGATTTTCAAGGCAGAATGCGATTCCTAATGATTTCCGGAATGTTACAGAAGATTCACCCCGAAACTCCTCTGTGGAGGATATTTGGAGTGCTTATACGTGTTTGGCCAACTAAATAGCCTTACATCTACCGTGACCTACAGTAAGCCTTAGAATATCCAGAAAGAGACCTCAGCTTTGCGTTTAGGACCCTGAGCAATCTCCGGAGAAAACGTTTCGACAAATCGCAAACATTTTCCTTAAATACCTCGATAAATTCCCTGAGGGAACCCTCACCTTGTCGCCCATTTGAGGTAACTCACTATAATTCAGTTCAGAAAAGTATTCAGCAGTTACCAAGGCAGATTCCAATTGGATGTACAGTAACCTGCGTGGATTTCTTCGAAAACAACGTTTCCGACCAAATGTGCTTAACTACTTAAATGGCATTATTTTGTCCAACTTATGGTATGGTAGATTTTAGTCGGCAAGTTCTTCATATCCTATTAATTTTAGTGATGGACGCACCCATAATGTGAATACTATTGCAGGCCATGTCTATTTCCAACCCTGCAAAATTACGATGAAACAACAACGTTAGTGTAAAACATGATTGCGTGATGCCACAGGTATCTTTTGAAGGGACAAAGTTAGTGGAAGTTCAATGAATTTTGGCGAGTCGTATTCATTTTTTTAATCAATGGCGGATTTGCCCCCAGTCTAACATACTATTTCTTACAGCATATTTTTCCAATGTTTTCTTACTACATAGTGGTCAACGCATGTGTAGTGGTTGACCCCAATGGATATCTCATGAATGGATTAGCCATAAATTGTGTCAACATTCCGAATCGATTCCAGCAACTGATCCGCAGCCTTTTATTGTTTTCTCGCTGAAATGCAAAGTGGTTATCGAGGGAAACCGTTTTATAATACCTAACGTTCTATTTACTATCGGTGAAGATTTGAGAAATTGTTCACTATCCAGCAGAGTTTTTTTTTATCTTTGATTTCTGATTTCCTTCATAAGTTTTCGAGCTCGATGAAGACACATTGTAGATGTTGATCTTTCAAAGAAATCTTGCAATCTATTTATATTTGAGGGCTAATGAACTCGTACGGTTATCCAAATACAAGATCGATGAGGTCATGGAAGCACAGCGATTCGTCCAAACCAAACAACTCGTTAATCACAAAGTTCCCCATTGTTTACCGGAGGGATTAACCACAACGCATTACCTCTCTAACCGCACTCAGGTAGCCCTTTTGCTGCCAATGGATGCATGATTCGCGGAAAAGATTCATTCACCGCTAACCCTCGACTTGAGAATATTAAAGGATTTTCATGGTACAAAAAATTCAAACGCTCACCAAGCTGAAAACGCTATGCGCGGTAATAGGTGGATCCCAACACAGACGTATACAGTGCGGTGCGAATCTATAGAGCCACCCTAATTTTTGCATCCTGCACATCAGCCCTCAAGCTTCGTGAAAAGTGGCATAACCAATGAATTCAGAAGGATCGAAAACTCTAGTAGACAGGATTACAAAACACTTGGTTCGGAAGGAGTAATGTGTCTTTTTCGGAAAACAGCCACTCTCAAGTGGAGCAAAACTACATATAGAGACACGGGCGGACACAACAATTCATTGTAACTTCTACAACAAGTAAAACAAATTTAATACTCAATCGCACCTCCTTTGTTGACACAAACATCAAAAATCCTATTTGGCATGCTGCTGACTAGATTAGTGATAGCTGTTGGGCCCCCAGAAGCTTATGCATCCACAATGGCAGTCTCCGGTTCAAAAATTAAAGAGTATGTTGCGCCATGTTTGTAAACCTTGCGCACAAGAATATCCCACAGATTCTTCATTGGATTTAAGATAGAAGAACATGCGGGCCATTCCAAAACTCACACGCTATGGGCCTCTAGCCACTCAAACGTTGACCGTGAGACGTGAATCGAAGCGTGTTCTGTTGAAACATGCGACTTCCCGTCAGATGAAGCCTGAGATAGGGCAGGAAATGGTCATTCGGCTTACTTCGATAGTCTGCGCTGCTCATCCGGCACGACCCAAAGTCGAGGGCGACTCGTCCGTGACCACAGAACGCAGCCCAGACCATCAGACTTCCTCCTCCGAAATTGCTCGTCGAAAAAAGCCTTTTCTCCTTTCGCAAATTCTGCCAGTCGTGAGCACGACCATCTGGGCCATCTAGATTCCACTTCTTATCGTAGGAAAATACAATCTGAAGTATAAAAACACTGACTCTCGAGTTACCAGGCCAGTAGCTTCAGCGACTTACATCTTTTCAGTTGGTAGCCATGTTCCTGCGGGTGAACAGCAGCATTCCTAGTTTGTGACGTGGAGTCAGACGCGGGACCGCCTTCATTACTTCACGGACAATGTATGCACAGCACTGGAGAGATCGCAGAACAGTCCATCTAGGAACCGGGAGGTCCAAACGTCCTCGGATGTCTTTGACGGACTGCGTACTGTTCGATGCCACACGTGCAATATGCATTTCATCACGCCTGGACAGCTTCCTATGCCGACCACCTTCATTCTTCTTCCTATATGCAGCAGAATTCTGCAGATTTCTGCCGATGCACTTGTGCGATATCTCCAGTTGAACAGCAATTTGCCGATTGGAGATGCCCGCCTTGTTTAGGGCGTCCAATTGGGCCTGCTCGGCAACAGAAAGTCTTAGGCCTCTTGGCATAACTTCGCAAAATGTATTCGCTTCCTCATGTGGCATTTTTATACCTAAGTTGAAACGAGAATTAATCTACACATTAAAAAAAGTTGAGTGGCTCTATAGTTCTACGCCACTTGAGAGCGGTTGTTTTCCGAAAAGGGGTTTAAACATTTGCTACTAGATGAACCGAATTTCCTGAAATCTTGCTTCCTAGGGTTCTCGACACTTTTGAATCCAGTGGTCGTGTTCACAGGCCTGCGCAACCCCAGAGCAAAACGCCCACCAGCAACTAAACGCTTGGCTATTGCCCCGAATTTCGAAATACTATTGATTATTGCCCGGCGTGAAAGCAAATTCACCCTAGCTCTTACAACGAAAGTTATTTTCGCTTATTTGTATGTAGCCTCAGTATTGTATCTCTCGATCCTCAATGGTTAAACTGGCTCCAAGTTAAACAGCCCCGAGCTGCTGGCTCCAAGAAGTTATCGGCGTTTTTCAAGCTTACCGAAAATGCAAGGCACTTTTTGCGTGTTTCGAGAAATTTTATATGATTTTGCTCAAAACTTGTATGTAGGGTTTATTAAGGTGCTGAAAACGAATCTGGTGTCCAGTTTCACGAATTCTTAGATTAACTGTAGGCTACGATAGGCGCAATGTCATTTTGTGGGCGAAACCTGCCTTAAGATTCCGAAAGTTGATAAGTCGACATTAAATTCGTATTCAACACCCCAAATAGAAATTTTGAGTCAATTCCAGCGACTTTGACCAAACTACCGTATATCCACCGTAATCTACCGTAACCTGTCGAAAATATATAAACGGACTTTGAATCCGTGTTTACCACTTCGAATTACCGCTAGAGAAAGATTTTAGCCATTTCCATCGCAGCGTTCCGGAAATCGTCAAAAGTCGCGTTTTGCCCTCAAACTTTCCCCCGATTGGAAACTTCAAACGAGTTCAGTCGGAAACCTTGGATTGTTCCGGGAAATCGACAAATAAACCTCAAATTCGTGATGAGCACACTAGTTAACCCTATGAGGAAGTTTTCATTCAAATCTGAAAATTAATTTAAACGCTTTCAGTACCCCAAATTGCTTGAAGAAACGGTCAACAAACAATTCGTACAAGTCCAAAACGCTATTACTCTGTACAAAGTGCTCTCAACCAAACTTTGTCCACGGGGGTCATTTTGAGTAATTTCTAAATGGATTGTTTGGCACCTGGGTATAGCTGAATTGACAAAAAAAACGAGAAAAACGCACCAGAAAGACAAGAAATCCTTTACTCTCACTCCGCCTCTTTACTCTCGGAGGAACTTTTCGTTGTAACAATGAAATCTTTTCGAAACCCGTCAGTTGAAATCATCTGCCTTCTGTTGCTCCGTTCTCAGCTTCGGACCCTAACTAATATTGTCTTGCATAGAATATTCTACCAATTTTGATTGACCTCATTTTTCACCGGTGACAACCACCGTGAAGATGCCCACCCAGCCGGACAGCTACTCCAACCTAGAGAATAATGTCACCGAAATGAGACCTTAAAAGGCAGTGTTCACAATGAAAAAGTTGTCCGATTTTTGGCAAAAACGTAAGCTTTTGCTCCTAAGCTTTTGGAACAGCAAGAACGAAAGTGACTTTGAAAAAAGTCATACGCGTTTCTCAGAGACAGCCCCATAAAATTTTTGGGGTGTTTTGAAAAAAAAATCGGTTCCGGCTTAAAACTTGTACGTAGGGGTAATCTAGGGTGGTGAACACGAATCTGGAGTTTGTTTTTCCCAATCTGAGGTTTACTTTAGGTTGTGGTAGGTACCATGCCATTCAGAGGCAAAACTTACTTAAAGGCAGCATACACGCTCGTAAACGTTGTTGGAATAGCAATGTGAATCGAACCGTGTGGCTTACAACATAATGCCTACGCATTTTGAAGTGTCAAAAACGACCCACAATGCCGCTACATGAGTTAGAAGTTGGCCCCGCCCTGTATTTTCACGCGCCTTGTATTTGCCCTTTGCCTCCGACGCAGGATTGTTGGGCCATCTTCACTTGTTAGGCAATCTACCAACAGTACCAACGGTGAATATGATCCAGCAACCTTGTGTTGCAGGAAAAGGGCGGATACAGGAGGCGTGAAAATACAAGGCGGGGCCAACTTCTGACTCATGTAGCAGCATTGTGAGTCGTTTTTGACACTTCAAAATGCGTAGGCGTTGTAATCTGGGCCATACCATTCTATTTCCGTAGTTATCTCAATCACGTTTACGAGCGTGTATGCTGACTTTAAGTATTTCGAAAATCAAAAAATCGACGAAAATTCGTATTCACCATCCCGAATAACACCCATATACGGTTAAGAATCGATAAACGGGCACAGATTTGCGCTCACCACTCCAAATAACCCCTGAGTAAGGCCACAGTTATACACAAGCGGGATTGAAACGCCCGGGAAATTTCGGTCCAAAATATTGCGTCAAAGACGCAACATTGCAGACGAGTCCCTGATCCACAGGCGGCAATGTCATTCCGCTGGTGTATTACTACGGCCCAACAGTTTCAGCCATATCCGCCGCAGTCTGTGCAAAGTTTGGGAAATGTGTAATCAACCAAAATATGTATTTCAGTGGGGTAGTGTTGGGCGCTGAGCACAACCACGAGGTTCGCTTACTAATTCTCCAAAGACTAATGCGCGTTTTGGAAGCTACAATAGGTACGGAGATCGGACGAAAAACGCCTATAACTTTTTTCAGAGTGGCTTCGGTCAGATGCGGAGACCGTGGTCGGATTCTACGCCGAGAACGGTTCTAAGAATTACATTTCATCCGGAATGGCCAGGCTGACTAAAAGTACATACATAGTTACCTCGTCAGATAAAAACAACCGTGGGATCTGGCTGATCGCAGCAGCGTGGCCGACGGATGGCCGTAGGCAGAAAGCTCGCCGTCTGTGGGTTCGGTCGGAAAACGGCTCGGTGCAAAATCATTGGTCGGATACCGGGCAGCTGACTTATACATGGTTCATTGGCTTTCCTGCACACCAACGGTTGAGCTGCTCAATTTGAGGGACCATTTAGCTCTTAATTTTTCTCACAGTGTGCCACCGCCCGGGGTCCTATCTGTTGCAAACAAACATAGACGACTGAGCGCTAGTGCTTTAGTTTGGATGAGTGTATAATTATATAAACACGCCTACTACTTCATAGAGACACCGATCATCTCTCACAGACCGTCATCGTGCCGGGATCAGGATACGGCGCAAGGTGTGATTCATCGCAGGGAGTGGATCCAGCCCCTCGACGTCCGGTGGGGAGGGGATGGGGTGGGAGGAGAGCCATGCTGTTAGTACGAAGTATCGCGCGGGTATATAATGATAACTGGAATAAAAATATTAGCGTCATTCACTCAGTCAGGATCTAAAAATTCGTACACTAACTATAAGATACATTTTTCAGCGAGTTAGGTTTCGCAGGCTTCTGCCGCAGACCTATATTTCCGCAGGATCGGGGAGCTATCAATAGTTGACTGTTTTGGAAGAAAGTTGACCAGTGCTCTTGGTATTCCGTCCACGAATGCTTTTAGGCTACTTACTAGGTGCGATTCCGCCCGAGGACGGACACTTTTCGACGACGTGAGGGCGCACAGGTGCAGTTTCGAGTACGCAAACTACGACTGGAATATGAAAGCACGCATCTGAAATCGTACCCAAAACTTTAAGGACGCAGCTTGAAGCTGAAGAGCACCAAACTAGGAGGGGTCAAGAAAAAAATTTCACGGATTGTAATGAAAATTTTACAAGTTATTTTCAAAAATTGAACTAGGGCTTCTCGCTTCTCCGCGAAGTGCCAAAAAGCTAGTACTGGATCTAAATAACAGAATAAAATTTTCTAGCCCATTCATAACGGTCTCTGGAGGCCCGTTTTTGAGTGAGATTAACCAGGGTTCGGCGTGAAGTGTGATGTAGGTATCACGGGGGGGGAGGGGGGATCGGACCTGTCGATGTTCAGTGGGGGGGGGGGAGGGGTCGGACCTTCGACCAATCAAGAATCAAGGTGGCCTTCAATCAGGGTTTCGAAAGCCATACCGTTAGTATATAATCTCAGGCACCATTTCGATTCGACCGATGGCCGAACCGCTTTTTCTGCCACGTCGGGGCGAACGAGAGACGTCTCGGCAAAGCTCCGCCTTCTCGTTTTCCACGAGAGAAACGGGAGACGTCGGGGGTTGGCGTCATACTAATCAATCAGCTCGATTGAACCGACAGCGAAACGGAACATTGCAAAATTGGAGAAGGGTCGCCAACATACATATTTTTTAACAGATGCAGCTGTCATTGGCTTCTCTCGCCTTCTGCAATATGAAATGTACTCAAGTCCTGGAAAAAAGGATTATTCCATATTTTTTTCTCTACCGTTAGTCAGTCAGCCTCATTAAATCGGCCGATCTTCATCTCTTCTCGATTTTTTGCTGAAAATTGGAAAAATTGGATCCGTTTGGTGAATATAAACCCGCCCTGAGCGATATTATATAAAGATCTTTCCGAAACATATTCGTCACCTTTTGTTGCTCCTTGATGAAAGAAATCATGAAATAAGCGGAAAGTAATCGAACACCAGGGTGCTGGTCTACGGGGTGTGAAGCATGGCAATTTCGCTCGGACATCCCACCAGGAGTGTGCACTTACCGTTTACCGCCTTGCCGGTTTACCGGGGGTTTTCGGTAAATTTCGATTAACCCAGTTACCGACTTAAAGGCACAGTCCAACCTCAGGGGTAAAATTTGATATTGTATTCCGCCTACCGTGAATAACAACCCTGCCAAGCGCGAGATCTCAATTCGCTCTAATAAGTGAGAAACTACAGGGAAAAAGTCGGCCCCGCCCACAATACCCCAAAAGCCTAAATGCGCACACCGCCCCGAAAAGGGAACCAAGAGCTCTGCTACTGCACATTTTGCCTTTGAGCATCGCCACACAAACTGATTTTTCCCTTTACAAGGATTTTGGTTCCCTGTTCGGGACAGACCGCTTGATTATGCTTCTAGGGTGTTGTGGGCGGGGCCGACTTTTTCCGTGTAGCTTCTCACTTATTTGAGCGAATTGAGATCTCGCGCTTGGCAGGGTTGCTATTCACGGTAGGCGGAATATAATATCAAATTTTACCCCTGAGGTTGGACTGTGCCTTTAAGCTCGAAATTTACCGACATTTTTAAATATCAAACTTATGCAACTTTTTTCGCTAAATCGATCCAATTCGTGCCTTAATTGCATGAATAAACCCTATTTCGACCCGCATTAAACCACCTTTTTTAGCACTCTCACGCTACTGATTTCCTCGTCTTTCTTTCATAGAACTTTTCATGTTTTCTTTTGGTGTTCTTGCGTTTGGCTTTTCAAAAACAGATCTTGATCAGGGTTAAGCATTTATCGATTTTCCGGATTTACCGGTATTTTTCGGTAAATTTTGATTTACCGACTCAATCTCGGAATTCACCGAAAATTTGACCGATCAAACTTAAAGGCAGGGTCCGGGCAGAATTTCGATCATAAAACTTCCCGCTGAATAGGTGCGCATGCTACAGGGTAGTCCCAAGGGACATGCGAAAACTGCGTAAAAACCCGTCTCCTTCAAGTTATTCCAGCCGCTTCCGTCAACCGCTGAGTCAGAAAAGTCAGAAAAGTGTAGCCATCGTCCATTTTTTAGCGGCCGTCCAAGCATTCTTCAAAACTGCAGTGTAATTATCGGTCATTCCAGCTATGATTATCATTATGTGAATACCGTAATCCCTCACTTTCAGGCTGCTTTCTCCAGAACTTCAGATTTAGAGTCTGTGAAAATTCCAGACGGTGTCCAGCTAGGCCACCCCAATCTATCTAACCCGAATTTCAATGGTATCAAAATTTGACCGGACCTTGCCTTTAAGTAACTTTTTTGGCTAACTGGTCCCATTTCTCGCCTGATTTCCGTGAGTAAACCCTATTACGTCTCACAGTGACCACTATTGTGAGCATTTCCACTCTACTGATTTCCATGTTTTCTTTCAGGAGACTTTTTATATTTGCTTTTAATGTTCTAACATTTGTATTTTTGAAATAGGTGTTGACACCTTCATTTGTGCTAGGTCGTACTCATCGCTTATCGGAACGTTTAGAATATGAATCGAGTCAAATGCGTGTTGCATTTCAAATTACAGGTTTTGGGTGGAAAGGAGAGATTGTGTTTTGAAAGAGCTATGAGCTCCATCACTCCCAAAATTGAGGCGTTTTATATTATTCTCACCCGTTTCTTACTGGTTTTTTTTTTCGATATTGTTGCCAAAGAGATTATTCGAAGTGGTCCACTGTACGGCAAAGTTAAAAATTTTTCACAGCGAACCTCGTCCCAAAAGTCAAAGATTATTGAGTATCGAGCATTTCGGGATGTCAGTTCTTGTAGTATATTGGCAATTCGATGCTAGGCGTCACTGAACAAGAACGTTACCTTGTCAAATATGTGATTCTACATTTGTCCTTACATGACGGTTCCATGAAGATCTTCCGGTTGCACGTAATATAAAGATAAATCGAGACCCAGGAACTTTTCCAAATTTACCGTTTTTTCCGTATTTACCGAAAAAATTAACCGCACACCTTCGATCTAGATGCCTTCATTGGTGCTAACATAAGTCATACTCTTCTATCAGGATAATTCTTCTACCTTTTCTGTGAGAAAAAAAGCAATATGGGAAACCGAGAAAACCTAGAGCTCTGCGCTTTTTTTCAGTGCAAAATTTGCCGTTCTGCGATATTTCATATTATATGAGATCTACCCCATGGTGACAACGCAGAGAACAGCACAAATTTTGCCCTAATTGTTCTTTGCTCAGCATCGCGAGTTGAGCGCGTCGTTTTGAGCTTGTACCTATTATGGGGAAAAGGTCAGAAGAAATTAGGACCTAAGTGAAAATTTTACCCATCGAGAGGTCCCAGCATCACTCCCGTCAGTGCGCAGTTGTGGCCTTCACGCACCGCTAAATATTATCGGAACAGGATAATATTCGAGCTGGGACTGCTTACAAGGGTTCTACTATTAGTCAGATCACACATCTGTGGTTTATTTGTCGATTTTCCGAAGTTTTCGACTTAAATCGTTCAAAGCTTCCTATCGAGGAAAAAACTTATGGCAAATCGCGACTTTTGACGATTTCTGGAGTGCTACAATAAATTTGGCTCGAACTGTTTCTCTGAGGGCTATTTGGAGTGCTGAGCACGAATCTGTGGTCAGTTTATTGATTTTCGGTGGATCACGGTAGATTACGAATGGGTGTACATTAGTTTGCTCAAAGTCTCAAATTTGACTCAAAATTTGTAGGCGGGGGTTATTCGGGGTGGTGAATACGGATTTAGCGTCCATTTGTCGATTTCCGAAATACTAAGGTAGGTTTTGCCGCCTAAATGGCATGGTATCTACCGTAACCTAGAATAAACTTCAGAATTTAAAAAAACAGACTCCAGATTCGTGTTCTGCACCCTAAACTACACCCGGAAAACAAGCTTTAAGACGAATCCGAAATTTTTTTTAAACACCTTAAAAATTTCATGGGACTGCTCCTTACCTTGCCTCCAGGCTTTGAAGACCGTGTATGACTTTTTTTGCAAAGTGGTTTTAGGCAGCTGCGAAGATCGTAATCGGATTCTACGTCAACAAAGGTTCTAGAGATGTACATTTCATGAGCAATGGCCAGGCTGACTAAAAATAGTTTCCTTGTTAGTCCCTGCACGATTCACCTTTCTTCCAGCACGATTATCATCGTGTTGCATGATGCAAGAGCGGTAATCCGCAATCGGGGATCGGAATCTAGCTCCGAAAACGACAGCACAAGAAGAAAAACAGGGCAAGAGAGAACAAACGCTCTGAACTATAAATCAGTGGAAACTAATTACTAGAAAACTGATTGTTGAGTGCTAATAAATTAAAGTGTTTGTTGTAGTGTAGGACTCTCATGGTCAAAACCAGTATGGTAACGTCAGCATCTTGTTAGCATCGATTCTACACTCTGTACCCTTCATAGCGGTCACCGCGACGACATCATCCTTTATTTTCCAAGCATGGTGGCAAAGCCATATAGCCACCATGCTCGGAAAATCGAGGGTGACGTCATCATGATGACAGCGATGGAGGGTATATGGCGTAGAATCAATGGTAACGAGATGATGACGTCATCATCTTATTAGAATCGTTGCTATGAAAGGTGGACCGAGCCACGATCCATGAAGGGGTGACGTCATCATCGAGACTGCAGTCCCGGCTATGACAGGTGGACCGACACACGATCCACGGAGTAGTTACGAAATTATCGAGACTGCAATCCCGGCTTTGAGATGTGGACCGATGTCATTTCGGAAACGAACGAGCCACGTTTCGGGTTGACCCCGCCCCTTTTTTCGTTTCGAGCCAGAGCGGTTCAACGGTCCAACCTCGTTCTGACGGCGCTCGAATCGAACCGGTGCCTGAGATACATACAACGGTAATCTGAGACGGCTAAATGAGATTACAGTAAGAGGTCAAAATAACACTGGAGATCATACTGAGAGACCAAAATGAGACAGGAGAAAAAAAAAAGAAACTGAATAGTGAGAAACAACTGCGATAAACAAATGAGGTGGCACACTGGCATTAGGCTGGCACACTCGAGCGGACGGCGCACGACGGACACATCGGGGGAATCTCAACCAATGTATTGCATACGTATCGATTGGGACGAAGACGGACGGGACAGGAGGCAGCGGGCGGATACACATCGGGGGATTTTTTCGACCTAAATGTGCAATGCATTGCATACATATCAACTGGTGCGGCTACAGCTTATCGGCCAACTATGAAGGGGGCCTCACTGTCTGAGTACGCACTGTTCATTGTGAGTCTGGATCTGACAAATGGCCCTCGTTTTCCGTTGTCCTGTCGCAGTTGCCAGCAAAAAAAACATAGATTTGCAATCAAAAGAACGAAATAAATCAGGCTGTTGTTTTTTTAGCACCTTTACTCTCATTTGCTATGTATTCCTAGTTCGTGCGCCTATGTCTCGATGGATCAGCTTTGTGCGCTCAAGCGAATGATTTCCGTAAATGTACGTGAGAATATATCTGATTTCAAACACTTTCTGAACATAGTGGGTTGTAGCAAACCACCTCAGAATCAAATTAGATGATTTCAATTAATTGTCCGAAGAAGTGTTGAGATGATCTGTAAGATTATTTTAATGATATGATGAAGGCTCAGGGTACTGCGCGAGGTGACACGTTCGTAATTTGCCATCGGCACAAAATTCTCACGAAAGTGTGGTAGTTTTTCTTCAAGATTTTTCCATGTTTACAGCTCGATATCGTAATATTTTAATCACCGGTGAGGCTGTATCCCTACTCCATAGTATGTATACATTGGATCCGAATCAAAAAATTTCGGATTTCGGATAACTCAAAAATCAGAGGTCTTGGATATCCGACTCAAACGGATTGATTTAAAATAACAACATCGGATAATCCGAGTCATTCGGATAGAGAGGCTAAACGGATAGTCGGATGTCGGATCAATCCGATGATTACATTTTTTAGGTGATTCGGAATTAGAATCATTCGGATTTTGACCTTTATTCGGTGAGTCGGAACCCGAATATCCGAGTCGGATATCCGGTTGGATACAAGTTGGTATAATGCCCTCTGGCGAAAATTCCTAAGAAAAAAAAGTTTTCTAACGTACCATGATAGAACTTTTCATTGATAGTTATCCTTATTTCGAAATATTTGCGAACCAATCCTATTTTTTTAAATGTGTACATTTTTTCACAATATCTTCAAAGTGACTGCAATGTTAAAGTATTCTTAGTCACTTGTGGATTCCGACCCTGGTGCAAAATCACTGCTTTTTATGGAGCGCGGATAAAAAACACCTACTCAGGCACTCGTGGGGGTCGACCCCGAGCCACATGCCGGTCGACAGCAATTTTCAGGGTCTAACGGCTATTGCCCGGGGGAACAATGGCGGGGATGTAACACTTGGGAACTAAAGCGAGTCTCCTAAATTTACCGAGGTATGGGGCAACGAGTGTACAGTCTGCTCGGATCGTGCTAATACTTGGCGGTTCCTATCGACGGTTAGTGTAAACTAGGTGCCACGTATTATAGCATGCGGGCACCGAGCTTGCGCTACCGCACAGTAGGGAACGCAAAGTATCAGTGCGATCTGCGCTGACTGTATGAACAGAGCTTTGATACGAATGGTCCCTTTCCTCGTGCGCGCGCGGATGCGTCGCGACATTCTCAATGTAGCGCACAAGCTGACACACCATACCTAGCTCAGATAACAGTCGAGGCCTGTTTCAGCTTCTAGAAGCAAAGTTTACGATGAATTTCGCTTTTAAGTTTTTAGTGTGAAATACTACGCTTGCAGATGCTAGAGGGGATACGGTCAAAAAAAAACAGCGAAAACGGGCCAGAAATCGATAAAAACGACGGAAAACGATTTCGTTAGCCAAGTACGCCTGCTCTTAGCCCGCCCGACCCATTCTGACGAGCTTGTGGCGCCGAGGACGTTTCCGATGGCAAATTGCCAAGGAACTCCGCCACGTTCAGTCCGATCGATTCGCACACATTTCGCTAGTACCGCGCACTTGCGGAAACTAGCAGGGCCCGTAAGCTCAACCTCGCCCAGAATGTTGCAAGCAGCTATTTTAGCTTATTCTGAGCGCTTTTCTCCGATGTTAAATCACTATTGGATAGCACACGACCGAACGACCCCATTTTTTATTGATATGCATCTCTGAAGATTGATGTTCGTAGGTGAACATGCTGCAAATGCAATGAAGTACTTCTGTTTCTTCAATTATGGATGTTTTCAGAGGCTTGCCTTGAGCACCTGGTTCATTTTTTACCGTTTTGCCTGAATTGAACTCGGTTCCGAAAATAGCCGAAGTTATCCGAAATTATCCGACGGGATATCTGTATCCGAATCATTGGAAAAATGACGTTATCTGAAACGATCCAATATCCGAAAATTTGAAAAAACGCAATATCTGAGTTCAACCAATCAATATCCGGAAAATTTAAAATCGGCAATATCTGAATCGATCCATTATCCGAAGAATTATCTTCGGATAACAAGTATATCAGGTACTCTTGAAAGCGGTAAAAATTTCGAATAAGTCGGATATTTCTCTTTTTCGAATGATCGACTTCTCGACTTATCCGAAAATCGCCCTTTTTCGAGTGGTCGACTTTTCGATTTAGCCGGACTTTCCACTTTTCGAAAAGTCGACTTAGTCGATTTAATCGAAGTCGACTTTTTTCAATCGGATGATGATTCGATGAATCGATTCAGCCCAAGTATATTGTGGACCATGACGAGATGGACCCACAGTTGGGAACCGCCCCCCCCCAAGTCGTGGAGAGATCCCCCCGCGGCTAACAAAATTATCCTCCATCATCCGGTGAATCTTCTGGTAAGTGACTTGAGGCCACCTTCCAGGTCCGGCTCCAAAGAGCCGACTGAGGCACACGGTGAGATCAGGGGCCTTTTATACCAACACCATTGGTATACTTGCTCCATACTCGCAAAAAAAAACGAAAAGAGCTAGAGTTTTGGAGCTTCCTAGTCTTTACAGGAGAAAAAAAGGCTGATCTAATAATGATGTACAAATTACTTACTAGAAAGTTGTCTATAGACCCAGTGAAATTTTTCGGAGCTCCCACTTCGGGAAGCAGAAGCGGGAAGCTAAGACTCTATATTCCAATTGCGAGGTCACAAGCTAGGTCAAGTTTTTTCACCTACCGCAGCTTGAGAAAGTTCAATCAACTCCTAGGTGAGAATGCGATCCTACTGAGCATGTCTTTGAATGCTTTCAAGTCCCTTCTAAAGAACATATGATCTTCTTCCTGCCTACTCGGATGGTTCTTTTGCCTCATCTACTTGTTTTTACATGCTTTTTGACATTATTTCACGGCAAGTGCGTTTTGTTGATTACTCAGTCTAGGTTCTTGTAATATTGTGTAATTTCAATTTCATTTCAATTACTTGGCAACTTTTATTATTATGATGTGTATTACTCACGTGGACTAGTTCCGCACCTCAAATAAATAAATAAAGGATCAATGTCTGTTGACCGTAAAATCTACGCTGACGATGTGTAGAAAATGGGCCGGAAGTTTCACAAGGTGCGCTAATTGGATGTCTTTAGTGTAATTATGTGTCTACATGGCTACACTAGAACCAAATGTTGAGTCGTGTCGTCAGATACACTTTTTTGGGTAACAGGACATGCCGAATCTACCAATATCCAACCCATTATCCGAGCCGAATAATGAAACATTTCGGATATTCGGTATCCGAATCATTATCCGACTCGTGACATATTTCGATGACTCAGATTTTGAATCAAACGGATTATGGCGTTTTTCGGTGAATCGGATTTTGGACCACTCGGATTTCGATGTTTTTCGGTGAATCGGATTTTAAATCACTCGGATTCTAAGGGTTTTCCAGTGTTTCCGATTCTGGATCACTCGGATTTTGATGTTTTTCCGGTGGATCGGATTTTAGGTCATGAAATTTTCGGTTCATTCGGATGGATATCCAGAATTGAGTGAGTCGGATCCAATGTATACTAGTATGGTCAGGGCTTCACCCGCTTACCTCTGGAGAAAGATGGTGTGTTAATAAAAACACACCGCTCTTCATTCCTCTTATACCCTACCCTTTACCAAATGGGTATCATCAATTTTGTGTACCGTGAGAGTTTGTGGTGATGGCAATTTCTCGCACAAAAAATGCGCTTCTCGCGCTCGGAATTCGAGTACATTCGGTGCATTTGCATGCGGGCAGGAGATGGAAAGCGATAGGCAGCGTGCGTGGCATGATATCGAACACCCGCTCGGATTCGCAACTGTGCTCCGATACAACGTTCGCGCTGCAATGAGAACGATTTGTTGGAGACGAATTTCAGCACAAATTTCATGTTCCAAATGTGTCAAGATCCTGCGCCTATGTTTTATTTTCACTCAGACGTCTTCCTATGCGTTCGTGTCATGGTTTAGTCCACGCAATTGAGGTTTTACCTTTGTTTAGCAGAGGAAACACCAGAGTTGTCTGCCCATTTTCGGGGTTTAATCCAATCCTGGACCTATCAGGATCAGAAATTATCAAGTTTGAAGAATCTGAGTCTTAAACCATCGTCATATTTCCGGATGTGGTTTTAGTTTTCCAAGAGATCGTTCAGGCTAACTCTAACTCACCCATTAATGAATTTTCGGCACTGGTTAACATCCACTGTAAGGCTGCTTTGTCGAAGGGCTGCCTGGCCACAGTCACACTATGACAGTTCATGTGAATGAGAGCCAAATTTTCACGCACGTAAAAAGTTTACAAGATGTTCCATTCAATCGACACTTGTTCGAGTTTCTATTGAAGAAATGTTAATTGGAATTCCATCGATTGACTTCTAGAACATTTCCTGGTTCTATCTCAAAAGGGAGGGGGGGGGTTCACCCTCGATTTTTTTTAAATGAAATAGAATTCTACTATCAGGTACCCGATACCGCTATCAACCTGTGGGGACTATTCGAAACGGGGGGCACTCAAGATTTAAGCCAGAAATGAAATGAATCACCGATCTATAACCCTATCAATCGAAGTATTTCCATAGAATTTCATCAACAACAATGATTAATTCTGTAAAAAAGGGGTCTCCCAAGCAGAAGTGGTTTGGTTAGCGTTACAAATGCTTCAACAAAAAGGGAACAATAGGAAAGCGGAATGAGGAGAGTCTACGAAAAATGAACAATATCCTCCAAGAACTCTTTTCTTTTTCGAAACTTCCAAACAGCGGAAACAAACCGTTGTGGTTCTCTATGAGGAAGCGCTTTTGGCTCCATACAGGACTTTGATTATGTGAGTGCCGATAAAATATGTATATATGCATGTGAACCTAATAGTTATCAATAAAGGGGAAGATGATGTTAAGTTTTTTTAGGGAACCAGTCAATTCTTCCTCGTAAAATACCACAACTGTTTGTTTCCGCTGTTTGGAAGTTTCGAAAAAGAAAAGAGTTCTTGGAGGATATTGTTCATTTTTCGTAGACTCTCCTCATTCCGCTTTCCTATTGTTCCCTTTTGTTGAAGCATTTGTAACGCTAACCAAACCACTTCTGCTTGGGAGACCCCTTTTTTACAGAATTGTTCACTTTTTCTTGATATTACGCTGTAATATCCCATGCAAGAATTTCGAACAAAGACCTCTTCATCTCCCCACTAGATCAGTCCTCTTTCTGTGGTCACAAGAATCAATGACCCAAACTGTTGTAAAACTATCTCAGAAAAATCACTCGATGTGGCTGACAAGACCGATGTTCACATGATATTAGCTAAGAAATGAATGATATCCATGATATCGTTTCACATAATTCATTCATATTGATCGCGTCAGCCACAGCTGGCTACACCGGGTGTTATTTTCAACCTCGATGTTTTTCATGTATCGAACGCGTTGACCGTGGTGATTTTCTCAACCAACTCTGACAGGGGCCTTAGGCCCCGGTTATAGTTGGTCGCCCAGACGTAGCCAGCCCGGTCGATAATCATGAAAGCCTGCTGGCCTACAGCCGGATGCAGAATCTGCCTGCAGTTCTTCGCTTTCAAATGAAACTAACTTAAAACCGGGACAGTCAGAAACTACCTTCCATTCCATCTGGACACTTTCACATCAGTGGAACAAAGCAGTTTTACATACTCATTATTTCGTTTCCGTTGCCCCATTCCTTCGCAGAACAGCCGCTTCGATTCCATGAATCTGATATGAAAAAGCTCTGCTGAGCTGCGAATGGAGATAGTTCTAACAATTTGTTTTTGAATTTGGATGCTAATAAGCAAGTACCATTTATTGCAGAGACACTGAGTAGGCTGGTGAAGAAGGAAGAGGAGCACTCAAAATGGGGTTGTGTGAATGACCTTACGAAACTGAAAAGCAGCCTGGCAACATGACCTGACATGACTCACATAACATCTCAAACTTTCTGCTTGCTATGCTTGTCATCCTTACACTTTTACAAAAGTTTTGCAAGGTGTTCTCTCCTGCGCAAATTCCGGGGCATAATTTCTCGGATGGCTAGCATCGAGTATGGGCTCCTGCTCACTCTACGGGGTGGTCTTCACAACTTTTCGGATGAGCAGCAACGGGTCCCGAACACCTGCCCACTATCCGGGTTTCCACGACGTCCCGATGACTTCATCAGAAGCTCGAAGCACTTTTCACGACGTCCCGATGACGTCATCAGAAGCCCGAAGCACTTTTGGGACTATCCTAGACGGGGGGGGGGGTCACCCACGATTTTCCCATGAAAATGAATGGAAACCTTGAAAAAAGGTGCTTGATGCTGCTATCAGTCATTGTTGTTGATGAAGTTGTGTAGAAATACTTTGATTGATAGCGTTATAGATCGGTGGTTCATTCCATTTCTGACTTGAATCTTGAGTGCCCCCGTCTGGGGTAGGCCCGCACTTTCACGACGTCCCAATGACGTCATCAGAAACTCGAGGCACTTTTTACGACGTCCCGATGACGTCATCAGAAGCCAAGCACTTTCACGACGTCCCGATGACGTCATAAGAAGCCCGAAGCACTTTTCACGACGTCCCGATGACGTCATCAGAAACCCGAAGCACCTTCAGGCCCCGGTCATAGTTGGTGCTATTTGCATCTGCATCCCCCGCACCCCCGCACCCCCAACACCTCCCGCACCCCCAACACCACCCCGGTCGATACGTATGTTTAAAATGATGGAGTGAGGTTGAGAAAATCACTCGATGCATCCAACTAGATATGACGATGATTACGTGGCCAACAGGATTGCACCTGTTCAGAGAAATAGTGAAGGCGAGTATGGTGAAGTCACGGAGGTAGCAGTAAGGTTAGCTTTCTAGTGATACGCAATGTTTTATCTTCGACCCGCCCACCCGGTGATTTTCTCATCCACGTATTGCATGGATATCGACCGCGTCGGATACATTGAGTGATTTTCTCAACCTCACTCCATCATTTTAAACATACGTATCGACCCGGGGGCGGGGGGTTGTTGGGGGTGCGGGGGAGCTGGGATACACCGAGTGATTTTCTCAGCTTCACCTCACCATGTTGTTCATACGTATCGACCGGGTGGGTGTTGGGGGGTGCGGGGGGGATACACCGAGTGATTTTTGCATCCCATTTCCAATGCATTCTGTGTGTATCGACCGGGCTGGAGGCGTCGGCTCATCCAACTATGACCGGGGCCTCACGACGTCCCGATGACGTCATAAGAAGCCCGAAGCACTTTTCACGACGTCCCGATGACGTCATCAGAAGCCCGAAGCACTCTTGGGACTATCCTGGACGGAGGGGGCACCCACGACTTTCTCATGAAAATGAATGGAAACCCTGATAAAAGATGTTTGATGCTGCTATCACTCATTGTTGTTGATGAAGCTCTGTAGAAATACTTCGATTGATAGCGTTATAGATCGGTGGTCCATTCCATTTCTGACTTGAATCTTGAGTGCCCCCCCCCCCGTCTAGGATAGTCCCGCACTTCTCACGACGTCCCGATGACGTGATCAGAAGCCCGAAGCACTCTTGGGACTATCCTAGACGGGGCAATTACACGACTTTCTCATGAAAATGAATGGAAACCTTGAAAAAAGGTGCTTGATGCTGCTATCAGTCATTGTTGTTGATGAAGTTGTGTAGAAATACTTTGATTGATAGCGTTATAGATCGGTGGTTCATTCCATTTCTGACTTGAATCTTGAGTGCCCCCCCCGTCTGGGGTAGGCCCGCCCTTCTCACGATGTCCCGATGACGTCATCAGAAGCCCGAAGCACTCTTGGGACTATCCTAGACGGGGGGGGGCACCCACGACTTTCTCATGAAAATGAATGGAAACCTTGATAAAAGGTGCTTGATGCTGCTATCAGTCATTGTTGTTGATGAAGTTGTGTAGAAATACTTTGATTGATAGCGTTATAGATCGGTGGTTCATTCCATTTCTGACTTGAATCTTGAGTGCCCCCCCCCCCGTCTGGGGTAGGCCCGCACTTTTCACGACGTCCCAATGACGTCATCAGAAACTCGAGGCACTTTTTACGACGTCCCGATGACGTCATAAGAAGCCCGAAGCACTTTTCACGACGTCCCGATGACGTCATCAGAAACCCGAAGCACCTTCACGACGTCCCGATGACGTCATCAGAAGCCCGAAGCACTCTTGGGACTATCCTGGACGGAGGGGGCACCCACGACTTTCTCATGAAAATGAATGGAAACCCTGATAAAAGATGTTTGATGCTGCTATCACTCATTGTTGTTGATGAAGCTCTGTAGAGATACTTTGATTGATAGCGTTATAGATCGGTGGTTCATTCCATTTCTGACTTGATTCTTGAGTGCCCCCCCCGTCTAGGATAGTCCCGCACTTCTCACGATGTCCCGATGACGTCATCAGAAGCCCGAAGCACTCTTGGGACTATCCTAGACGGGGGGGGCACCCACGACTTTCTCATGAAAATGAATGGAAACCTTGATAAAAGGTGCTTGATGCTGCTATCAGTCATTGTTGTTGATGAAGTTGTGTAGAAATACTTTGATTGATAGCGTTATAGATCGGTGGTTCATTCCATTTCTGACTTGAATCTTGAGTGCCCCCCCCCGTCTGGGGTAGGCCCGCCCTTCTCACGATGTCCCGATGACGTCATCAGAAGCCCGAAGCACTCTTGGGACTATCCTAGACGGGGGGGGGGGGGGCACCCACGACTTTCTCATGAAAATGAATGGAAACCTTGATAAAAGGTGCTTGATGCTGCTATCAGTCATTGTTGTTGATGAAGTTGTGTAGAAATACTTTGATTGATAGCGTTATAGATCGGTGGTTCATTCCATTTCTGACTTGAATCTTGAGTGCCCCCGTCTAGGATAGTCCCGCACTTCTCACGATGCCCCGATGACGTCATCAAGCCCGAAGCACTCTTGGGACTATCCTAGACGGGGGCACCCACGACTTTTTCATGAAAATGAATGAAAATCTTGATAAAAGGTGCTTGATGCTGCTATCAGTCATTGTTGTTGATGAAGTTGTGTAGAAATACTTTGATTGATAGCGTTATAGATCGGTGGTTCATTCCATTTCTGACTTGAATCTTGAGTGCCCCCGTCTAAGATAGTCCCGCACTTCTCACGATGTCCCGATGACGTCATCAAGCCCGGAAGCACTCTTGGGACTATCCTAGACGGGGCACCCACGACTTTCTCATGAAAATGAATGGAAACCTTGATAAAAGGTGCTTGATGCTGCTATCAGTCATTGTTGTTGATGAAGTTGTGTAGAAATACTTTGATTGATAGCGTTATAGATCGGTGGTTCATTCCATTTCTGACTTGAATCTTGAGTGCCCCCCCCGTCTAGGATAGTCCCGCACTTCTCACGATGTCCCGATGACGTCATCAGAAGCCCGAAGCACTCTTGGGACTATCCTAGACGGGGGGGGGGCACCCACGACTTTCTCATGAAAATGAATGGAAACCTTGATAAAAGGTGCTTGATGCTGCTATCAGTCATTGTTGTTGATGAAGTTGTGTAGAAATACTTTGATTGATAGCGTTATAGATCGGTGGTTCATTCCATTTCTGACTTGAATCTTGAGTGCCCCCCCCCCGTCTGGGGTAGGCCCGCACTTCTCACGATGTCCCGATGACGTCATCAGAAGCCCGAAGCACTCTTGGGACTATCCTAGACGGGGGGGGGCACCCACGACTTTCTCATGAAAATGAATGGAAACCTTGATAAAAGGTGCTTGATGCTGCTATCAGTCATTGTTGTTGATGAAGTTGTGTAGAAATACTTTGATTGATAGCGTTATAGATCGGTGGTTCATTCCATTTCTGACTTGAATCTTGAGTGCCCCCCCCCGTCTGGGGTAGGCCCGCACTTTTCACGACGTCCCAATGACGTCATCAGAAACTCGAGGCACTTTCACGACGTCCCGATGACGTCATAAGAAGCCCGAAGCACTTTTCACGACGTCCCGATGACGTCATCAGAAACCCGAAGCACTTTCACGACGTCCCGATGACGTCATCAGAAGCCCGAAGCACTCTTGGGACTATCCTAGACGGGGGGGGCACCCACGACTTTCTCATGAAAATGAATCGAAACCCTGATAAAAGATGTTTGATGCTGCTATCACTCATTGTTGTTGATGAAGCTCTGTAGAGATACTTTGATTGATAGCGTTATAGATCGGTGGTTCATTCCATTTCTGACTTGATTCTTGAGTGCCCCGTCTAGGATAGTCCCGCACTTCTCACGATGTCCCGATGACGTCATCAGAAGCCCGAAGCACTCTTGGGACTATCCTAGACGGGGGCACCACACGACTTTCTCATGAAAATGAATGGAAACCTTGATAAAGGTGCTTGATGCTGCTATCAGTCATTGTTGTTGATGAAGTTGTGTAGAAATACTTTGATTGATAGCGTTATAGATCGGTGGTTCATTCCATTTCTGACTTGAATCTTGAGTGCCCCGTCTGGGGTAGGCCCGCCCTTCTCACGATGTCCCGATGACGTCATCAGAAGCCCGAAGCACTCTTGGGACTATCCTAGACGGGGGCACCCACGACTTTCTCAATGAAAATGAATGGAAACCTTGATAAAAGGTGCTTGATGCTGCTATCAGTCATTGTTGTTGATGAAGTTGTGTAGAAATACTTTGATTGATAGCGTTATAGATCGGTGGTTCATTCCATTTCTGACTTGAATCTTGAGTGCCCCCGTCTAGGATAGTCCCGCACTTCTCACGATGTCCCGATGACGTCATCAGAAGCCCGGAAGCACTCTTTGGGACTATCCTAGACGGGGGCACCCACGACTTTCTCATGAAAAATGAATGGAAACCTTGATAAAAGGTGCTTGATGCTGCTATCAGTCATTGTTGTTGATGAAGTTGTGTAGAAATACTTTGATTGATAGCGTTATAGATCGGTGGTTCATTCCATTTCTGACTTGAATCTTGAGTGCCCCCGTCTAGGATAGTCCCGCACTTCTCACGATGTCCCGATGACGTCATCAGAAGCCCGAAGCACTCTTGGGACTATCCTAGACGGGGGCACCCACGACTTTCTCATGAAAATGAATGGAAACCTTGATAAAAGGTGCTTGATGCTGCTATCAGTCATTGTTGTTGATGAAGTTGTGTAGAAATACTTTGATTGATAGCGTTATAGATCGGTGGTTCATTCCATTTCTGACTTGAATCTTGAGTGCCCCCCCCCCCGTCTAGGATAGTCCCGCACTTCTCACGATGTCCCGATGACGTCATCAGAAGCCCGAAGCACTCTTGGGACTATCCTAGACGGGGGGGGGGCACCCACGACTTTCTCATGAAAATGAATGGAAACCTTGATAAAAGGTGCTTGATGCTGCTATCAGTCATTGTTGTTGATGAAGTTGTGTAGAAATACTTTGATTGATAGCGTTATAGATCGGTGGTTCATTCCATTTCTGACTTGAATCTTGAGTGCCCCCGTCTAGGATAGTCCCGCACTTCTCACGATGTCCCGATGACGTCATCAGAAGCCCGAAGCACTCTTGGGACTATCCTAGACGGGGGCACCCACGACTTTCTCATGAAAATGAATGGAAACCTTGATAAAGGTGCTTGATGCTGCTATCAGTCATTGTTGTTGATGAAGTTGTGTAGAAATACTTTGATTGATAGCGTTATAGATCGGTGGTTCATTCCATTTCTGACTTGAATCTTGAGTGCCCCCCGTCTAGGATAGTCCCGCACTTCTCACGATGTCCCGATGACGTCATCAGAAGCCCGAAGCACTCTTGGGACTATCCTAGACGGGGGCACCCACGACTTTCTCATGAAAATGAATGGAAACCTTGATAAAAGGTGCTTGATGCTGCTATCAGTCATTGTTGTTGATGAAGTTGTGTAGAAATACTTCGATTGATAGCGTTATAGATCGGTGGTTCATTCCATTTCTGACTTTGAATCTTGAGTGCCTCCCCGTCTAGGATAGTCCCGCACTTCTCACGATGTCCCGATGACGTCATCAGAAGCCCGAAGCACTCTTGGGACTATCCTAGACGGGGCACCCACGACTTTCTCATGAAAATGAATGGAAACCTTGATAAAAGGTGCTTGATGCTGCTATCAGTCATTGTTGTTGATGAAGTTGTGTAGAAATACTTTGATTGATAGCGTTATAGATCGGTGGTTCATTCCATTTCTGACTTGAATCTTGAGTGCCCCCCCCCCCCGTCTGGGGGAGGCCCGCACTTCTCACGATGTCCCGATGACGTCACCAGAAGCCCGAAGCACTCTTGGGACTATCCTGGACGGGGGGGCACCCACGACTTTCTCATGAAAATGAATGGAAACCCTGATAAAAGGTGCTTGATGCTGCTATCAGTCATTGTTGTTGATGAAGTTGTGTAGAAATACTTTGATTGATAGCGTTATAGATCGGTGGTTCATTCCATTTCTGACTTGAATCTTGAGTGCCCCCCCCCGTCTGGGGTAGGCCCGCCCTTCTCACGATGTCCCGATGACGTCATCAGAAGCCCGAAGCACTCTTGGGACTATCCTGGACGGAGGGGGCACCCACGACTTTCTCATGAAAATGAATGGAAACCCTGATAAAAGATGTTTGATGCTGCTATCAGTCATTGTTGTTGATGAAGTTGTGTAGAAATACTTTGATTGATAGCGTTATAGATCGGTGGTTCATTCCATTTCTGACTTGAATCTTGAGTGCCCCCCCCCCGTCTGGGGTAGGCCCGCACTTCTCACGATGTCCCGATGACGTCATCAGAAGCCCGAAGCACTCTTGGGACTATCCTAGACGGGGGAGGGCACCCACGACTTTCTCATGAAAATGAATGGAAACCTTGAAAAAAGGTGCTTGATGCTGCTATCAGTCATTGTTGTTGATGAAGTTGTGTAGAAATACTTTGATTGATAGCGTTATAGATCGGTGGTTCATTCCATTTCTGACTTGAATCTTGAGTGCCCCCCCCGTCTAGGATAGTCCCGCACTTCTCACGATGTCCCGATGACGTCATCAGAAGCCCGAAGCACTCTTGGGACTATCCTAGACGGGGGAGGGCACCCACGACTTTCTCATGAAAATGAATGGAAACCCTGATAAAAGATGTTTGATGCTGCTATCAGTCATTGTTGTTGATGAAGTTGTGTAGAAATACTTTGATTGATAGCGTTATAGATCGGTGGTTCATTCCATTTCTGACTTGAATCTTGAGTGCCCCCCCCCGTCTGGGGTAGGCCCGCACTTTTCACGACGTCCCGATGACGTCATCAGAAACTCGAGGCACTTTTTACGACGTCCCGATGACGTCATCAGAAGCCCGAAGCACTTTCACGACGTCCCGATGACGTCATAAGAAGCCCGAAGCACTTTTCACGACGTCCCGATGACGTCATCAGAAACCCGAAGCACCTTCACGACGTCCCGATGACGTCGTCAGAATGGCTTACTTTTCACGACGTCCCGATGACGTCATCAGAAGCCCGAAGCACTTTCACGACGTCCCGATGACGTCATCAGAAGCCCGAAGCACTTTTCACGGCGTCCCGATGACGTCATCAGAAGCCCGAAGCACTTTCACGACGTCCCGATGACGTCATCAGAAGCCCCAAGCACTTTTCACGACGTCCCGATGACGTCATCAGAAGCCCGAAGCACTCTCACGACCTCCCCATGATCTAAGAGCCCGACGTCCGGTCTCATCAGAAGCCCGAAGCACTCTCACGACGTCCCGATGACGTCATCAGAAGCCCGAAGCACTTTCACGACGTCCCGATGACGTCGTCAGAAGCACGAATCACTTTTCACGACGTCCCGATGACGTCATCAGGAGCCCGAAGCACTTTTCACTACGTCCCGATGACGTCATCAGAAGCCCGAAGCACTTTTCACGACGTCCCGATGACGTCATCAGAAGCCCGAAGCACTTTCACGACGTCCCGATGACGTCGTCAGAAGCACGAAGCACTTTTCACGACGTCCCGATGACGTCATCAGGAGCCCGAAGCACTTTTCACTACGTCCCGATGACGTCATCAGAAGCTCGAAGCACTTTTTACGACGTCCCGATGACGTCATCAGAAACCCGAAGCACTTTCACGACGTCCCGATGACGTCGTCAGAAGCACGAAGCACTTTTCACGACGTCCCGATGACGTCATCAGGAGCCCGAAGCACTTTTCACTACGTCCCGATGACGTCATCAGAAGCCCGAAGCACTTTTCACGGCGTCCCGATGACGTCATTAGAAGCCCGAAGCACTTTCCCGACGTCCCGATGACGTCATCAGAAGCCCGAAGCACTTTTCACGACGTCCCGATGACGTCATCAGAAGCCCGAAGCACTCTCACGACGTCCCGATGACGTCATCAGAAGACCGAAGCACTTTTCACGACGTCCCCATGACGCCATCTGAGGCCCGACGCACTTTCCCGACGTCCCGATGACGTCATCAGAAGCCCGGAAGCACTTTTCACGACGTCCCGATGACGTCATCAGAAGCCCGAAGCACTCTCACGACGTCCCGATGACGTCATCAGAAGCCCGAAGCACTTTTCACGACGTCCCGATGACGTCATCAGAAGCCCGAAGCACTTTCACGACGTCCCGATGACGTCATCAGAAGCCCGAAGCACTTTTCACGACGTCCCGATGACGCCCTCAGAAGCCCCCGAACACTCTCGACGTCCCGATGACGTCATCAGAAGCCCGAAGCACTTTTCACGACGTCCCGATGACGTCATCAGAAGCCCGAAGCACTCTCACGACGTCCCCATGACCTCATCAGAAGCCCGAAGCACTCTCACGACGTCCCGATGACGTCATCAGAAGCCCGAAGCACTTTTCACGACGTCCCGATGACGTCATCAGAAACCCGAAGCACTTTCACAACGTCCCGATGACGTCGTCAGAAGCACGAAGCACTTTTCACGACGTCCCGATGACGTCATCAGGAGCCCGAAGCACTTTTCACTACGTCCCGATGACGTCATCAGAAGCCCGAAGCACTTTCACGACGTCCCGATGACGTCATCAGAAGCCCAAAGCACTTTCACGACGTCCCGATGACGTCGTCAGAAGCACGAAGCACTTTTCACGACGTCCCGATGACGTCATCAGGAGCCCGAAGCACTTTTCACTACGTCCCGATGACGTCATCAGAAGCTCGAAGCACTTTTTACGACGTCCCGATGACGTCATCAGAAACCCGAAGCACTTTCACGACGTCCCGATGACGTCGTCAGAAGCACGAAGCACTTTTCACGACGTCCCGATGACGTCATCAGGAGCCCGAAGCACTTTTCACTACGTCCCGATGACGTCATCAGAAGCCCGAAGCACTTTCACGACGTCCCGATGACGTCATCAGAAGCCCGAAGCACTTTTCACGGCGTCCCGATGACGTCATTAGAAGCCCGAAGCACTTTCCCGACGTCCCGATGACGTCATCAGAAGCCCGAAGCACTTTTCACGACGTCCCGATGACGTCATCAGAAGCCCGAAGCACTCTCACGACGTCCCCATGACGTCATCAGAAGCCCGAAGCACTTTCACGACGTCCCGATGACGTCATCAGAAGCCCGAAGCACTTTTCACGACGTCCCGATGACGTCATCAGAAGCCCGAAGCACTCTCACGACGTCCCGATGACGTCATCAGAAGCCCGAAGCACTTTTCACGACGTCCCGATGACGTCATCAGAAGCCCGAAGCACTTTCACGACGTCTCGATGACGTCATCAGAAGCTCGAAGCACTTTTCACGACGTCCCGATGACGCCATCAGAAGCCCGAAACACTCTCACGACGTCCCGATGACGTTATCAGAAGCCCGAAGCACTTTTCACGACGTCCCGATGACGTCATCAGAATCCCCCCTCACCTACAAATCGGTTAATTACCAGCCTACGTACCTCCTACCAACTTACCTGTCTGCCAAGTTGATTGCCTGAGACCATTGGCAGTGGCTATTAGCAGTGAGGACTGAAAAGCGTGACGGCCTACGGCCCACGGCCCACGGCCTACGGCCTGGCTCACGGCCTACGGCCTACGGCGCACACCATGAAATTTTCTTAAGCTTTCGGGCTCACAACTTTGTTATTTGTGAAGCGATTTTGCTGAAATTCGGACAGCAGGTGTCTTCTGGACCCCTTCGCTTATATCCAGAAGGAAATCTTCAGAATTTTGTTTCAAAGATTCTATAAAATTTTATAAAATTCTAAGTGATCACAAGGCCTAGGCAAAACCAAACCTCTCCAGCCGCTTCGCGGCTGGAGCGATAGTAGCATCAAGCAGCTTTTGTCAGGTTTTCCATTCATTTCTGAGGGAAAATCTTGGCTCCCCCCCGTCAAGGATAGTCCTAACCAGTGTTGTATAAACGCTAGGAACATTACGATTGATAGCGTCACCAAGTGGTGTTTCATTTTAATTTTGTATCGTATCCTAACTGTGCCTCCAACGTCCAGAGTCAGGGGTTCTCTACACACCGAGGGAGGACTTGTCCCGCTTTTGGCGGCTCTAATTCCATTCGGGACCACTTCGCTCGCGTTGACGCACGTGACGTTTCAAACTGCAAAAACGGGACAACTCCTCCCTCGGTGTGTAGACAGCCCCTGTCCCAACGTCTAAGACGTTACCCGTTTCTTCTTCCAGGCATAAGGTTGGAGCCAAGGGTAGCTTCTATTCATTATGTTTACCATGATATATCCGGCTGTTCGAATGGGTGTGTATTTTTCATGGGGGAGTAAGCCGCACCTCCACTGTTATATCGCAAACAAAGTAACGGTGCAGGTGCCTGGTTAAAAGTATAATTGCGGGCTTCTAAAGATCATATTTGCTTCTGTGGTAGCGGGCATACTGCTCAGGGTGGGGTTTACTCCCCTAAAGGCCAATGAGTGGAGAAGTGTTGACAATAATCAATCATTACAGAACGCCGAAGGTGGTGCATGACTCGCTTAGGCAAAGTAGCTGCCGAAGAACAGCACTGTCACACATTGGAATACGACGTTATGGATGTTAGCCTTATGTGAATAATACGCTTTTCTCTTTTACTTCGTCAAATGATTTGCTGGATGTATCAAGCAGTTGATTATAGTAAGCAGTTCAGATCTTGTCGAAGCGCAGCTGCGCCAACGCAAGAGACTCAGGGTAGTCGACAGGCAGCACGAAGTGGAGCAAGAAGCTACGTTCGCTTCCAGTACGTTTTCCCTTTTATCCTTTCTTAGCTCTCCATTTATTTCCTCTCAGGCTCCGATAATCTGGGTTGGGGGGGGGGGGTCAGGCGCGGTTACGGAATACCTCAACGGAAAGGGAATATTTTGAGAATTGCGGCAAAACTAGTTGGGGATGGGGGGGGCACTCGAGAAAATGAAGTGATTCATTCATGAAAATCAAATTTGTTTTTATGAGAACTTTATGGAATTCGCTATCGATTTCTGAAGGCGATATCATTTATTCCTCAACTGAATCTTGAGTGCCCCCCCCCGACTAGGACCGCGCTGAAAAGTCTACCCTAGGATATTGAAAACGTCATGATTGGTTAGTTGTACTAGCCTACCCTTCACCATTTCACTTTAGGTTTCGTAGTGGTGACATCACTGTTCCAGAATTTGCCCTTGACACCCTTGGGTTTGATCACGAGGATCTGAAGAGCGCTTGCGGACCGGAACTTCCGAGTACAGAGTGGGGTACAAATCGAATATTTCTATTGTAAGAAGATTGACGCTCTGATTAACCATTTCCAGCTTCTTTGTGTCTCTTGGAAGCCCGGACGAGCAGCGCTTGGCGGCCCTCAGGCAGTTAGCCGATGATAGTATGTGGTGGACACCGCACGTCTTCAGAGCTCTACAGAAGGCGCTGTGAGTTTTTTAAACCTGTATTGTGCTGTTGGTGGGACTCCACCATAACATGAAGGTTTTCAGGCAGGATGTTTGTTCGTTTAAACACAGCATCGTCGATGGTGAACATCAATGGCTTCCAGCTGATGTAGGTTATCTTTTTTCACTGGCGTGTGACGGCATCCGTTGCTGTTATTTTTATACCTTTAGCATCTATTTCAGCATCGTGAGAAGAAGCCGCGCTTGCAGCCCGAGATGTGATGAATTGCGATTCCGTGACGGGCGTCAATTGTTACCCCCATCTCCAGAATTTGATTGTTCTGACGGTTGTTCGATTGTTATTTAGTTCGTTTCCTTTGATAACATATTCAGGAGTTATCATCTGGCACACTTCTGTACCCCAAGGAATTATTTTATTGTGAGGCTGCGAAAGGGGAGCTGTTCTGAACGTTTCACCGGTCTGCAAAAAAAAATGAAAACTTGCAAAAAAACCTCCTCCTTGAACATTCCTGGGAATCTGCCCTTTGATAACGCCCTTCGGTGCTCTGTTTCTAACTTGAACCTGCGCGCTTAGCCTCTGGAGATGCGCCAAGTGAGACGGTAGTAGGAAATTCGACAAAAATAAGCGAGAGGAGTTTTCAGGAGTAACCGAGCGGTTTTCGCAACGTTCGGTTACTTAATCCCAATTTTATTTCAACGAAACGGTGAATTTCTAATTTTCCGTGGAATCATGTCTTTTTGGTATCTCTGAGAACGCAAGAATGAATTTCAGGTGTGTGTATGTATATGGAACATTACTTTTTGCTTTGCTTTCGAACCATATCCTTATTTCACTGTTCAGGCTTTTTGTTTTTGACCTTATGTCCAGCTTGTGGCATGTTTAGCCGTATTTCCTGCTGTTGAGCAGCAAATACGAAAAAAAGATTTACAGAACAGTTCTAGAGAAAACGCTGAGTTAATGGTCATCGCAGTCCAAAAACAACGAATGGCGATTAAAAAAGTTAGCACCCTCTAAAAACGACGTAATTCACATCACTCGATGCGCGAGCGGCGCGCGCGACGTCTGAGCTTCCGTCTGCCCTCCACTCTCTCACTGTCTCTAACCTCCGCTCCGCAACAGCACGCCTAGGAACCATGTGAATTTCGCCGTTTTATGGCCTGTACGTTAGTGAATCTGGGGGTTCGAGCGCAATAAGTCGGCAAACGTTTCAAAAAAATGAGCAGTGAACTGAGTAAATGCTAAAAGAAACGTTTAAAACAAAAATGTGAGCAATGAAATGAGTAAATCCTAAAAAAAACAAAAAAACAAGGTTATTTACTGTGCTTATCTGGGGCCGAATTCCGGTCCGCAATGGCGTCTCGACACGCTTTGCAGCCGCGCGCGCTCGAGTCAGTCGGGTTTCCAGCGCCAAAGCCGACTCGATGTGGCTTTTTCACACGATTTTCTTCAGTTTTTCTTAGTTTCTAGTTTCCGAAACCCACCTAGAGTCAGCAGATCGGCGGCTGCGGCGCTCGAACCTCTTCTTGCTCGAGAGCGTGCGGCCGCAAAGCGTGTCGAGACGCAATTGCGGACCGGAATTTGGCCCAGATAAGAACAGTAGGTGTCGCATAACAACCAAAGGAAATACGCGGTTAGGTCAAGCTACTTCAGTCATTGTGACATTATCGACATTAGAGAGCCATTGCTGTCTTTCTGATAGAAAACCGGTTAGTGAAAAAAATTGTTTGAATGATTGTAACCAGTTTTTATACAAGTATCTCCTGTTGTTGCTTTATTTTTATTATATTGATTGCCGTCTATGTTCTAAACTTGAAACCAGTGCACTCAAAATGGTTATATGGTAATAGAACATGAATTTCCTGTTGTTGTGTGATTGTTATCAGTATTTTAAGAAAGGATCCAACATAAAGACTATTTTGCATGTGTTCGTTGCGTTAAGAAACTACTATTTGGGTCTGTGTTACGATTCGAGGCGAGAAGGTACGGTAAAATCTCGCCAGCATGCAGTGGTTAGTTAATATACTATGAACAAGTCGTATTATGCGACTATAATTGATGGGAAGTCCTAGGAATCGAAGAGGATAGTGGAGGGTTCCCCTAGCCCTGTAACGAAGCGAGGGGTGATCTGCAGGAGCAAGAAGGGCTCACCAGAAGTGCGTTTCCGCGCCGCGACCGCTCGCGCCAAGCGGGACTCCCTCTCCACATCCTACTCCCTGGCCGCGGCTGATGAGCCTCGCGAGATTGAGCCCGCCCCCGAGCGCGAGAAGCGCATTTCGTGAGTGAGTTAAAGTGTGCCCGAATGAGAATGGCGGCCCACGCAATCGGCGTGCTTGGCAGGCTGCCGTCGCATGTGCCGCCCTCGGACGAGAGTTGGATTTGAACGACGGCCGTCCCCTCTCCCCCCGTTTACAGAACTGCTTGATCGGCGCAGTGATTGCTGCCAGCAGGTGCCGGCCCCGTCCGTAGTCGATGGCGATGGGGACTTTTCGCATGCTCGTCCGAGAGCGGCGAACGCGACGGCCGCATGCCAAGCACGCCGGCCGCATGGGCAGCCATTCTCATTCGGAAGCACCTTGTGATCGTCTGCGTGGAACAGTTTCGGTCAACATGCCTCAGACTTTAGCATTTTTCGTACTCCTTCGTTGTTGCGTGCAATCCAACCTTTCCATCTGCGTCTTTGGTGCTGCACACGTCTCCGATCCGTACATCATGATAGGGCGAATAACGGATAGGTAGAAGCGCAACTTGACTTCCTTCGCGATGGGTGTGGACCACAAACACTTGGTTAGAAAATTGAATGTAGATGTAGCTTTCGCACATCGTTGTAGAATATCCGCTGAATAACTACCATCGTTTTTCAACAGAAAGCCCAAATATCAGAAATCATCCTCACGTTCGATACGATATCCGTCCTCACAAAGTCTCGTTGGAGGACTCTGAGAACCCTTATCTGCTTGCATTTGTTGGGACAAAAACGAAGTCCATAGCCTGCGGCATGCGAGGTTCACAATGCTTTGCAGTTTTGAGTTGTTTTCAGCGAATAACACGATGTCGTCGGCGTACTCCAGGTCGACAAGGGAGAGTCCTGATGGTGTTAGGATCACATCCGCAGGAAACTGTTCAGAAACTCTAAGCATGATGTCATCAACGGAGAAGTTGAGAAGAAAGGGAACTTGCAACAGTTCTCTGCCTTACTCCTGTTTTCACCTCCAAAACTGAATTCGACAGGCGTACGAACTGCTGCTGTTAATCCTTTGTACATGCCTCGATTAACCGAACTTACTTTTCCGGGACTGAGAGAGCTTTGAGCAGTCGATGACGATCAGGGATGTGCTAAAAAAATTTCGGTAAAAGAAAACAGAAAATTTTTCAAAAATCAACAAATAGTTTTAAGCGTACAGTATTTGCGATTTTTACAGCATTAAACTTTTTACACATTTTCCGTTGTATAGCCGCATTCGCACAAGACTCGAAAGCCAACAGTTCACCATAAGGAGGAATATAGACATCCGAGAGAGGCAGATCATAAGTGCAAAATATCCTCCTACCCTCCCCTTTCCTGACACAACAACACTCGATCGCTTAATCAGAATCTTATTATGTGCAAAGAGAACATAGATTCAGTCGGAGCAGACTTGCCCTACCCTGGTGTACATATTTTGACGAAAAATTCGAGTTAATTGTTGGGTTGAACGCTGTGCTTCTCTTCAACGCCCTAAAGTCATGCGCGTTCCACGCGGGTGTGCCTTGTGAGTACAAATATTTTAACGCGCCGCCCGCTCCACCATGGCGGGTTCGCTTGTAACTCTATAACAGTTTCGACGACTACCTCGCCGCCTCATCATAAATTTCATCGCATTTCATCTTATTCAAAATCAGTATCATCCTGCGCTGTAATGAGGTAAAACACAAACCTAGAATTTGCGTGAACGGCACAGTTGGGCCAAAAGTTCACCCCACTCAACCGAAGCGGTAACACTAAAGTAATCTCAGTTTCTGCCCACGTGTAGAAAGTATTCGTACTCGAACGCCGGGCCAGTGCGGGTACGAAAAGCGGGCGCTAAGTAATATCAAACCTCATTATTTTTATTACACAATAATGATGAGTTTTCGCGTTATTCGACCGGATAATATACCTTCTGAGGATTCGAAAATTGTGAGCCTCTGGGTAAAGATTATCACATAAGAGAACATAAAGACAAGGTTTCTTTAAAGGCAGCGTTGACGATGATCCTCCTCGTTGACTTTCCACAGTGAAATGATCGGCGAGAAGGATCCTAGGCTCCCAGTGTCGAAAGAACGGTAGAAAACGAGCCAGGAGCGGCTAAATAACGGCTGCAAACAAGCGTTTTGGTGCCCCAGACACGCCCCGTGCTCCAGTTCCGCCCCTCGATATGCACAAGTGAAGACTCAGATTACAAGAATAATCAAGTCAAGGAAGAGCTGATAAGTGGGCTGTTTGCTTCATTGCACTGATAGGTGTCATCTTTCTAGAGGTCAATTCCTCCAAGCTCAAAAATCAACGTAAATAAGGGAGGGCCTATTTTTGCTCAAAAACGCGTCTTTCCGGTTTTTTTGAGCATGCCTTGCTATATAGAGCACCAGACCTTCGTAAACCGTGGAGATATCGGAAGTAAACTTTATCGTTAACTCTGCCTTTAATCCCTATTGGAATACGCAGCGCATCTGACGTCGTAGTCTTAAAGACTTCGATGCTTTTCAGGGCTATACAGTGGCATGCGGAGGCCAGCTGCCTTCCCAGTCCTATCTTTCATCTCCTTACATAATTCTAGTACCATTTGGAGGACTCCGTAGGAGTAGTAGATCTGGTTGACTCTGCACGAGGATCGAACCTGCCGTGTCGAGCGAACAACAGCGCATCCTGCCACTACACCATTCCAGCTCGCGTAACTACCACAGCGTGATAGACGAGTCAACTATAGGGAACTGCGGAGAATGCGGGTGAGGCTTTCTAAACCTGTGGGTTCACCCTCTATAAGTCCAGCCCCTTGTCTCTGGAGTAAGTTTGCAACAAGTCGCGATTCACGTTTTCTCCGTTTTCTGCTAAAATTTGCCCGTTTTCACAGAGAACAGAAAACCGGAAAATGGCCGAAAATGGGCAGAAAATAGAAAACTCCGCACACCGTTGATCACGATGAGAGTCGAATGCGGCTTCAAAGTTGAAAAAAGCAACATGTAATGACTTTAAATACCGCTGCAACGATTCAATTACTCTTCTCAAGACGAACACTTGGTCGATGGTCGATCTTCACTTTTACCCATACCCAGGTTTAAATACCCAAGTTTGAGGTTACACGGTGACGACCGTGCGAGTTATATGGTATAGTATGCTAATCGTCTGATACTTGGGTGAACTGTGCCTTTTCTCGCTGTGGCAAACTACTGCGTAACCCGTGGTATTCGCATCCTCACTGCTACGAATTCTGTGCGAACTCTGTGGTTATTCTATTGCTGCAATGGCCGAGACGGAAACGCATTCGATTGACTTGGATTCAGCTGTAAGAGAGATTATGGAAGATGGATCGACGCCACTGCACATCCGAACGGTCATCGCGTTGCTGATGGAGAGTAAAAGCCAAGTGCAGTCGTTGTGCCGTGCAAATCGAGAATTGGCGGAGCATGTGACTTCTCTCTTGCAAATGAACGCTGATCTAAGACACGAGAATGTCGTTCTTAAAGGTCCCGTGTTGCCTGAATCCTCTCATACATCCTCAGCCGATATGGACTCTACTGTGGTTTCTGATATTTTTATGGATGTTCCTGTTGTTCTAGAAGCCTCACAATCTCCTGACACACTTATGACCTCCCAGGATTTTAGAGAGATAGACAGTAATGGTTGTCATTATTGGGGTTCCAAATTTCCGGGTGTGTATCCTTCATCACTGGCTAGAGCCATTAATGCTCAGAAGTGTGTGTATGATCTACTAGACTTTTGTCTATCGACTGTTTACCGGTTTCTGTGCATAGAATGGGACGGCCTAGTTCTTCTTTTAGTAGATTTATAAAGGTGATTTTTCCGTCTTCAGCCATTGCCAGAATGGTGCTGCAACGGGCTTCTCGGTTCAAGCACTTCCCTCATGCCAAGGGGGTCTATATCAGACCCTCCCTCCAAAAAGAGGAGGTGGAGTGCTGAGAGGAGGGGTCGGAGTGGACCAACTACAAAGGTGAAGGCTGCCACTCCAGGCTATCATTTGAAATCAGTTGAAGTTGATGATTGTAGTGCTCCTATTATTCAAGATTCCTTGGTCATGTCTCATAACCCACAGATCTCTACATCTTCGTCCAGTAATAGTTCCGCCGGTTCTTCTCTTTCTAGTCATTCAAACAAATGGATCATCCCCGGTCATTTAGTGCTACTGCACCTTGTATCTCAACAAATATCCGATCTCTTCCCAAAAACATTAGTTGCCTCATTTTTTTTATCAAACTATTTCAATTCAATGTTGTAGCTCTCACTGAGACATGGCTGTCAGACACTATCAATGATGCCTCTTCATTAGGTTTGTCGAGCGCTCATTATGAGCTTCTCAGGGGCGGCATGCATGAACGCACCGGAGGAGGTCAGGGAGCCGCTCCGCGTGCTATGTGCGCAGCGTCGAGCCACGAGACGGCCCTAAAGTTCATGGCGCGTACTGATTTGCAGCGGACGTAAATGCACTACTCACAGCCAAGCCTACGCGCGCACTTTTTGTAACCACAAATTCGATCCGTAGTATTCGTGAGAATAGTGAAAACCCGAAACATCCTAATATGAGAAGCGAAAGGGTCCCATACATAGTCGGAATGATTAAATCGACTGCGATGGCGAAAAATGCGCGCGTAGGCTTTGCATTTACGTGCGCGGCACATCAATACACGCCATAAACTTCGGGCCGTCCCGCGGCTCGACGCTGCGCGCATAGCACACGGAGCGGCTTCCTGACCTCCTTCGCTGCGTTCATGCATGCCGCCTTTGGTGAGATAGCAGCCACAAAAGAGGTGGTGGCGTTACGTTTTTAATAAAAAAAATTCTCTTTTCTAGGCTAATTTTTGTGACTCTATTCCAGATGGTTATGAAATTTTTTGTACGGAAATCAGCTTTGGTCAGCGGGCTATTCGCATGGTCTTGGTCTATAGAACTCCTTCCTGCACTGCTGCGGCTTTCAATCAACTGATTAAAAAGCTGAGTGATCTTGTTGTTTGCGACCACCCTTGCATTATTACAGGAGATTTTGATCTTCCAAACGTGTGCTGGGCGCAACCACACAACGTTAATTCTCTTGGAGTGACACTTTTGGGTGTTCTTGGTTTGTGTCACGACCATAATTTCTCTAAACTCGTTACAACTGAAACACATGGGGACAATATTTTGGACTTATTGCTGATTAATGACCTGGTTAGTAGCAGAATCGTGTGTGTAGGCATCATCGATCACGCGACAATCCGCTTCGAGCTCAACCTTACTCCTCCCAAAATCGATGGTAAGAAGCTAAGAATAGATTTTAAGAACGCTAACACTGCCAGCATCGTTGAGTATTTAAACAACATAGATTGGTTGAGTATTTTGAATGCTACAGACTCGGTTAATGCTAAATATGAGCTATTCATCAGCATTTTGCAGCACTGTATTTATCTTTGTGTGCCTCTCATAGATGTTTCTAAAGATGAAGGTCATCTTCCGGAACATCTGAAGCGTCTTGCTTCAAGAAAATCGCAGACCTGGGATAAGGCGAAAACCGCCGAAGCGGTTAGTGATTGGAATGTGTATAAAGAAATTTGCATAGAATTTGAGAAACAATTGAAAAAGTACAAAAAATGTTGAAAAGAGGGTAATTGAATCTAGAAATAAAAATGCTTTTTATAGGCTTTTAAACTCGAGGCTCAAAGATAGAATAGAATAGGACCAATTGAAAGGGTCGTCGGAGCATTGACAACCCGGCACGCGGGGTGTTCGAGTCAGTCAGTACATATGATGAGCGCAGAGGACAAAAAGAAAGGCGATGCCAGCCGGCCTGGCACTCTCTCGGCCGGTCAAAGTGCAAACTGGCTATCTCCGCGTCTCCACGGAGACGGATCATTCACAGCTTTGGTTGTACAGTATAAGGATGGGAGCAATGCTAGTTTGGAGAGAGAGGAGCACTCAGCATTCCTGAAAGGAGTGAAAAATAAAGCTTCCGAAAATCAAAGGATTTCCATGGAGTTTCTATGAAAGCAGTGACTGATAACGCTATCAGATATCTGATATTGGAAGAAATTTTGATTTTCATTTATGAACCCTGAGTAGCCCCCCCCCCCTCAGCGATGTTTGCACCCAAGCATGAATCTGAAGTAATCGATTCCTAAATCAATCCGCTGAAAGGCGTTGTTGGCTCTGCTTTTTCAATGCGGTGAAACAGGAGAACCGGATAATAAGTTGTTTACTTACTAATTATCAAATCAGTCGCTTTCTTTCCTCGCTACTCAGTCCTATTGTAACAATCATTGATGCAAAGCTGTTGTTTTTCGAAAATATTCATCTATGAAATTGGTGAAAAATTCTCAAAATCACGTCACCTCCGTGGAAGTGATACGGAGAGCTGCGAATAACAGGAAAATGGAGGTTAGATTTTTGATCAAACCGCTAAAACACGTTGTGAGCTGCGTTTTTTGATGAGCTGAATAGGGAAACTGGTTAACAAGTTGGTCACCTACTATTTATAAAATCAAGCTATGCCGATTTGCTAATCGTGAAGATGTTTCGTGGATATTACTACGTAATACCAAGACAAAGTGAACAATTTTGACTAAATTGGTTTCTCCAGCAAGGTTTGGCGCTAGCAGAAACGGTCCAACAAAAAGAATCATCAGGAAAGTGGAGTGGGCGAGTCTACTAAAATTATTTCTTCCGATTTCCGTGTATAAAACTTTCAATTCCACGAAACAAACCATTGCGGTTTTTCACATAGAAAAGCCCTAGGATTTTCGAAAAAGAACTACTTGGTTGAGAAGATTCATGTGTTATTAATTTCGCTTGCTACTGCACTTTCACTGCTTTACTTTTCTGAAGAGCAAAAGGAAGCCCTTTGTGAATTTACTAACGTCATGTTTTTTTTTCAATATAAAGTATTATCTGACTGTTTTGCTTTGCTACGGATTGGTATGATTTGGAAATGTAACATTTGTGAGAAGCTCGTTAAAAGAAGTGAAATGTCTTATGCTACTGATTTGGCATGGGAATAAACTTGAAAGAAGCGCTAAAAACTCAGTGAAATGATTCATCGTTGATTTGGCTGTGCACTTGTTTACTAAACAACAAAAATTGAGTGTGACATTGAAAAACCAAATCACGCACTTCTTACTGAGCATTTATGTATTCGTGTGACTGCAGTTCTCTTAGTTGACGACATTCGCATAAACACACTACGTGATGTTATTTTCACTTTCATTAATTGATAGTTAATCGTTAGCGAACGCGTCAAATAATTTAGTAATGCTTGAAAATCAAGATTTCTGAATGATTGAGGTGAGAGACACAAAATAATTTTGCAAGGGCCTGAGAGTTTTTAACCTAAGCTGCAAGCGTTAGGTTGACATCAGAAGAGAAGATTTCGTTTGATTTGGTTTTTTTGCGCGTGATTTGGGTTCTCAGTGTCACATTCAATTTTTGTTGTTTGGTGAGTAAGTGCACAGTCAAATCAACGATTAATCATTTCACTGAGTTTTTAGCGCTTTTTCGAGTTTATTCCCATGCCAAATCAGTAGCATAAGATATTTCACTTCTTTTAACGAGCTTCTCACAAATGTTACATTTCCAATTAATACTAATCCGTAGCAAAGCAAAACAGTCACATAATTTCACTTTATTTTAGCAAATGTTTCCTTTCAAAGGCACATTACACCCTCAGATATGATTTTTCAAATGTTCATGGAGTTTTGTGGTAGACCCCTATTTCATAACACTTGCTCACCCCTTCTAGCACCACCACAGTTCACACCCTTTTTCATAGTATTCGAACCCAATAACGACTAGATGAACGGATGAATCGCAACCGCGTTCTCGATTTTCACTCCCTCGCCGGTCCTCCCAGTTGGGTCCAACACACGATCCATAACGCTTTGCGTACTCCCAGTTGGGTCCCACCCTCTTTCCCCGGCGCTTGGCGCTTTTTCAATCGAGTCCCACACACTCTCCCCGGCGCTTGGCGCACTCCCAGTTGGGTCCCATACGCTTTGCTCGGCGCTTGGCGCACCCGAAGTTGGGTCCCGCACACGTTCCCCGATGCTTGGCGCGTTCCCAGTTGGGTCTCGCACACTTTTCTCGGCCCTTGGCGCACTCCAAGTTGGGTCACGAATGCGTTACCCAGCGCTTGGCGCACTCCCAGTTGGGTCCCGTACACTTTCTCCGGCGCTCGGCGCTTTTTATTTGGGGTCCCGCACACGTCCCCGTCGCTTGACACACTTTTAGTTGGGTGGCAAACACGTTCCCCGGCGCTTGTCGCACTTTCGGTTAGGCCCCGCACACGTTCACCGGCGCTTGGTGCCTTTTCAGTCAAACCCTGCACACGTTCCCGGGGCTCGGCGCAATTTCAGTCGGGTTCCGCACACGTTCCCCGGCGCTTGGCGCACTTCCAGTCAGGTCCCACACACGTTCTGTGCAGTTTGGCACACTCCCGGTTGGGTACCGCACACGTTCACCGGCGCTTGGTGCCTTTTCAGTCAAACCCTGCACACGTTCCCGGGGCTCGGCGCAATTTCAGTCGGGTTCCGCACACGTTCCCCGGCGCTTGGCGCACTTCCAGTCAGGTCCCACACACGTTCTGTGGAGTTTGGCACACTCCCGGTTGGGTACCGCACA